>CM019702.1:26264483-26541983 GCA_009760885.1 Achatina immaculata | reverse complement strand
CTCTCTTGTTTTATGTTTTCTTGATGACTTTGACGGGAGCTTGACTGCTGCATGTATGTCTTGTGTGGCTGTGTGGATGTATGTCTTGTGTGGCTGTGTGGATGTATGTCTTGTGTGACTGTGTGGATGTATGTCTTGTGTGGCTGTGTGGATGTATGTCTTGTGTGGCTGTGTGGATATATGTCTTGTGTGGCTGTGTGGATGTATTTCTTGTGTGGCTTGTGGATGTATATCTTGTGTGGCTGTGTGGATGTATGTCTTGTGTGGCTGTGTGGATGTATGTCTTGTGTGGCTGTGTGGATGTATGTCTTGTGTGGCTGTGTGGATGTATGTCTTGTGTGGCTGTGTGGATGTATGTCTTGTGACTTGTGGATGTATGTCTTGTGTGGCTGTGTGGATGTATGTCTTGTGTGGCTGTGTGGATGTATGTCTTGTGTGGCTGTGTGGATGTATGTCTTGTGTGACTGTGTTCTTGGAGCGTGCTGAATAGCTGGAGCAAAGTTTCCAGTACTTATATTCAAGTCAGTGGAAAGTTTTCATTGTCCTGGATAAAGTGCAGCTTGTCTAACTCTGTTGCTGTTTCTCGTGCTCTCGTTCTGATTTCTTCTCGATGATGATGATAATGATGATGATGATGATGATGATAATGATAATGATGATGATGATGATGATGAATTTCTTAGGTTTACAGTAAGAGGTAAAATACATTGACTGGAGGTTGCTTTTTGTTACTTTTCTGCTGTTTTATCTTACACCCCGGGTGGACTTCTCTCCCCGAGTCTTCCATGTATAGTCTCATTTCTTTCTTCTGACGGAGAAATATTTTCATGTAGGAGACATTCATACTTAGAGCTAAGTGGAGACATTCATACTTAGAGCTAAGTGGAGACATTCATACTTAGAGCTAAGTGGAGACATTCATACTTAGAGCTAAGTGGAGACATTCATACTTAGAGCTAAGTGGAGACATTCATACTTAGAGCTAAGTGGAGACATTCATACTTAGAGCTAAGTGGAGACATTCATACTTAGAGCTAAGTGGAGACATTCATACTTAGAGCTAAGTGGAGACATTCATACTTAGAGCTAAGTGATTTTCTTGTCTCAGCTGCCATGTCACTGATTAGACATTGTAAATGTTTTTAAAAAATATCTTACATAAGTTCGTGGCTGCATGAAGTGACAGACTATCGCTGAGTAATGCAGTTTCCCGAGTGTTGATGGCATCATCATCGTTTCGTGCCGTCTACCCCATGGAAGGTTTGCTGCAATGGATCTCTGTTCTGCACTGTTTCTTGCCTTTGTAGTGCACTCTGCCAAACTAGTTCCTTCTATCTCTTGATGATGTCCACCTGTCTGTGTCTTGATGCTGTCCACCTGTCTGTGTCTTGATGCTGTCCACCTGTCTGTGTCTTGATGCTGTCCACTTGTCTGTGTCTTGATGCTGTCCGCCTGTCTGTGTCTTGATGCTGTCCACCTGTCTGTGTCTTGATGCTGTCCACCTGTCTGCGTCGCTTTCGTCTTCTTGTTCTCTTCCAGTCGATCTTGCCCATAAGAAAATTCTTCAGTATAATATTGTGCCTCTTGACATGGCCAAAGTATCTTAACTGTCTTGTTTTTATGATTTTCAATATTTATCTTTTCACTTCCAGTTGGTTTAGCACTTCTTTGTTATTTGTTGTTGTGGTTTATTCTGCCTACGGTATATGCCTTACTCTTCTGTATATCCTCGTTTCAAAGGCCTCAGATTTCTTTTCTCTTGTCTTATTCAAGGTCCTGGCTTCTACACCATAAAGGAATATTGAATACACGTAGAATTTGACGATACGTAATCTCAGTTGCATGATATTTGTTTCCATGTACGGATTTTTTTCTTTCTTCTGAGTCATTCTTATTCATCTTTTAAATTCATGTTCGCATTTTCCATCCTCTGTTATCATTTGTCAAATTTACCTCAAGCTTTTCACGTTCACCAGGTATCATTAGCGGTGTCTGAATCTTTCTTTCTACTGAAGTCAGTCTCTGGGGACAAGGAAAGTGTAGACTGTGTGGCTTTCATACAAGGGAGGTTAGTGTGTAGACTCTGTGGCTTTCATACAGGGGAGGTTAGTGCGTAGACTCTGTGGCTTTCATACAAGGGAGGTTAGTGTGTAGACTCTGTGGCTTTCATACAAGGGAGTTTAGTGCGTAGACTCTGTGGCTTTCATACAAGGGAGGTTAGTGCATAGATTCTGTGGCTTTCATACAAGGGAGGTTAGTGTGTAGAGTCTGTGGCTTTCATACAAGGGAGGTTAGTGCGTAGAGTCTGTGGCTTTCATACAAGGGAGTTTAGTGCGTAGAGTCTGTGGCTTTCATACAAGGGAGTTTAGAGTCTGTGGCTTTCATACAAGGGAGGTTAGTGCGTAGAGTCTGTGGCTTTCATACAAGGGAGGTTAGTGTGTAGAGTCTGTGGCTTTCATACAAGGGAGGTTAGTGTGTAGAGTCTGTGGCTTTCATACAAGGGAGGTTAGTGTGTAGAGTCTGTGGCTTTCATACAAGGGAGGTTAGTGTGTAGAGTCTGTGGCTTTCATACAAGGGAGGTTAGTGTGTAGAGTCTGTGGCTTTCATACAAGGGAGGTTAGTGCATAGACTCTGTGGCTTTCATACAAGGGAGGTTAGTGCATAGACTCTGTGGCTTTCATACAAGGGAGGTTAGTGCATAGACTCTGTGGCTTTCATACAAGGGAGGTTAGTGCATAGACTCTGTGGCTTTCATACAAGGGAGGTTAGTGCATAGACTCTGTGGCTTTCATACAAGGGAGGTTAGTGCATAGACTCTGTGGCTTTCATACAGGGGAGGTTAGTCTGCTTCTCGGTCCTTGCAGTCATGCCAGGACTTCACCCGGGCACTGGCATCATCAGTTTGAGAGTTTGATGGTTTCTGTTTTGGTGGATAAGGTGGACATTTAATTTCTCTGTTGTTGGATAAGGCGAACATTTAATTTCTCTGTTGTTGGATAAGGCGAACATTTAATTTCTCTGTTGTTGGATAAGGTGGACATTTAGTTTCTCTGTTGGTGGATAAGGCGAACATTTAATTTCTCTGTTGGTGGATAAGGTGGACATTTAGTTTCTCTGTTGGTGGATAAGGCGAACATTTAATTTCTCTGTTGGTGGATAAGGTGTACATTTAGTTTCTCTGTTGGTGGATAAGGTGCCAGGTTTACCTTGTACACTTCAGCAAATTTAATCACCGTCTACAAAACAGATAATACCACCACAGACACCAATCAACAAATAAGGTTCACAGACCACCTGTCAATAGATAGGACCACCTCAGACCGCCCATCAACAGATAATTCTACCACAGGCCACCTATCAACATATAGGACCTCCAGAGCACAAGCCACTTTTCAACAGGAAAGACCACCACAGATAAGACTATCACAGACCACATATTAAGAGATAAGACCAACACAGATAAACTGTCAACAGATAAGATGGACGAACACAAACTGCAAGGCTTAGCTTGTATACTTAAACAACTTTATTCACCATGTAGAGAACAGACGATACCACCACGGACCACCCATACACAGATAGGACCATCACAGGCCACTTATCAACATTAAGACCACCGTATGCCACCTATCAACAAATAACACCACCACAGACCACCTAGGAACAGATAAGATAGACGAACACAAACTGCAAGGCGTCGCTTGAACACTTCAACAACGTTATTCACCATCTTGAGAACAGATAATACAACCAAAGATCTATTATCAATATATTTGTCCACCACAGACCACCTATCAACAGGGAAGAACATCACCGACCACCTATCAACAGATAATACCACCACAGACCACCTATCAACAGAAAAGACCACCGTAGACCACATATCCACTGATAAGACCACCACAGACCACCTATCAACAGATAAGACCACCAAGCACCATCTGTCAACAGATAAGACTACCATAAATCACCTACTTACAGATAAGACCAACACAGAACACCTGTCAACAGATGAGATGGACGAACACAAAATGCAAGGTTAAGCTTGTATACTTTAACATTCACCGTATACAGATAATATCATCACAGACCACTTATCCACAGATTGGACCAACACAGACCACCTATCACCGAATAATAGCACCGCAGACTACCTATCATTCGATAGTACCTCCATAGACCACCTATCAGCAGATATTTCCACCAAAGGCCACCTTTAAAAATTAGGACTGCCAAAGACAGCACATCAACAGATAATTCAATAACGGAAACCATGTCAACGGATTGAAACACCACAGCACATGCCACTTATCAACAGAAAAGACCACCACAGACCACCTATCAATAGGGAAGACCACATACAATCTATCAACAGATAAGACAACTGCAGACCACATATCAACAGATAAGATCACCATCGACCAAATATCAACACACAAGAATGCCACATACCACTTATTAAGAGATACGACCGCCACAGACTACCTACCAACAAGCGAACAAGACACCACCTATCAACAATAAGATCACCACAGACCACCTATCAACAATAAGATCACCACAGACCACCTATCAACAATAAGATCACCACAGACCAACTGTCAAGAGATGAGACCACCATAAACCATCCATAAATAGACAAGACCACCACAGACCATCTATCAACTGAATAGACCACCTATCAAGAGATAAGAACACCAAAGAAAATATATCAACAGATAAGACCACCACAGATCACATATCCACTGATAAGATCACAACAGACAACCTATCAACGGATAAGACCACCATAGAGCAGAGCAGACGACCTATCATTAGATAGTACCTCTTTTGACCACCTATTTACAGATATCACCACCAAAGACCACCTATCAACAGACAGGACCACCACAGAAAACCAATCAAAATGTAATACAATCACAAACCACCTATCAACGGATAAGAAAACCATAGACCACCTACCAACATATAAGACAAACACGAACAACTTATCAAAATTATAAGACCACCACAGACCAACTGGAAACAGATAAGACCACCACAGACCAACTGGAAACAGATAAGAACACCACAGACCAACTACCACCAGATAAGAACACCGCAGACCAACTACCACCAGATAAGAACACCACAGACCAACTACCACCAGAAAAGAACACCGCAGACCACCTATCAATAGATATGACCTCCGCAGACCACCTAACAGCAGATATTATATCTAAGGATCACCTATCAACAGTATGAAACACCACAGACACCCAACAACAGATAATACCACCACAGACCAACTATCAACAGATTGGAAAACCACAGCACAGACCGCATATCGACTGAAAAGACCACCTCAGACCACCTCATCAAGAGATAAGAACACCACATAAAATATATCAACAAAATAAGGCCACCACAGATCACATATCCATTGATAACACCACAACAGACAACCTATCAACAGATAAGACCACCATAGAGCAGACGACTTATCATTAGATAGTACTTCTTTAGACCACCTATCTACAGTTATTACAATCAATCACCACCTATCAACAGACAGGACCACCATAGAAAACCAATCAAAATGTAATACAATCACAGACCACCTATCAACGGATTTGAGCCCCACAACACAGGACACTTATCAACACAGACCACCATAGACCACCTATCAACATATAAGACAACCAAAGACAACCTATCTACAGATAAGACCACCACAAACTACCTATCAACAGAAAAAACAACCAGAGACCATCTATCAACAATAAGACCACTACAGACCATCTGTTAAGAGATAAGATCACCATAGACCGCCTATAAACATATAGGACCACCACAGACCACCTTTCATCAGCTAAGACCACCATAAAACACCTATCAACAATAATACCACCACAGAACATCTATCAACAATAATACCACCACAAACCATCTATCAACAATAATACCACCACAGACCATCTATCAACAATAATACCACCACATACCATCTATCAACAATAATACCACCACATACCATCTATCAACAGTAATACCACCACATACCATCTATCAACAATAATACCACCACATACCATCTATCAACAATAATACCACCACAGAACATCTATCAACAATAATACCACCACATACCATCTATCAACAATAATACCACCACATACCATCTATCAACAATAATACCACCACATACCATCTATCAACAATAATACCACCACATACCATCTATCAACAATAATACCACCACATACCATCTATCAACAATAATACCACCACATACCATCTATCAACAATAATACCACCACATACCATCTATCAACAATAATACCACCACATACCATCTATCAACAATAATATCACCACAGACCACCTTTCATCAGCTAAGACCACCATAAAACACCTATCAACAATAATACCACCACAGACCATCTATCAACAATAATACCACCACAGACCATCTATCAACAATAATACCACCACATACCATCTATCAACAATAATACCACCACATACCATCTATCAACAATAATACCACCACATACCATCTATCAACAATAATACCACCACAGACCACCTTTCATCAGCTAAGACCACCATAAAACACCTATCAACAATAATACCACCACAGACCATCTATCAACAATAATACCACCACAGACCATCTATCAACAATAATACCACCACATACCATCTATCAACAATAATACCACCACATACCATCTATCAACAATACCACCACATACCATCTATCAACAATAATACCACCACAGACCACCTTTCATCAGCTAAGACCACCATAAAACACCTATCAACAATAATACCACCACAGACCATCTATCAACAATAATACCACCACAGACCATCTATCAACAATAATACCACCACATACCATCTATCAACAATAATACCACCACATACCATCTATCAACAATAATACCACCACATACCATCTATCAACAATAATACCACCACAGACCACCTGTCAAGCGTTAAGACCACCATAAAACACCTATCAACAATAATACCACCACAGACCATCTATCAACAATAATACCACCACAGACCATCTATCAACAATAATACCACCACATACCATCTATCAACAATAATACCACCACATACCATCTATCAACAATAATACCACCACATACCATCTATCAACAATAATATCACCACAGACCATCTATCAACAATAATACCACCACATACCATCTATCAACAATAATACCACCACAGACCATCTATCAACAATAATACCACCACAGACCATCTATCAACAATAATACCACCACATACCATCTATCAACAATAATACCACCACATACCATCTATCAACAATAATACCACCACAGACCATCTATCAACAATAATACCACCGCAGACCATCTATCAACAGATAGGAACACCACAGACAATCTATCATTAGACAGGACATCCATAGACCACATCTCAATATTTATTACCACCAAAGACCACCTATCAACAAATAAGACCACCACAACCACCTATTAACTATACGACCACCACAGACCACCTATAAACAGATAAGACCACCACAGACCACCTGTCAACAGATAAGACCACCTATCAACAAATAAGACCACCACAACCACCTATTAACTATACGACCACCACAGACCACCTGTCAAGCGTTAAGACCAACATAGACCACCTATAAACAGATAAGACCACCACAGGCCATCTGTCAACAGATAAGACCACCATAGACCACCTATAAACAGATAAGACCACCATAGACCACCTATAAACAGATAAGACCACCACCGGCCATCTGTCAACAGATAAGACCACCATATACCACCTATAAACAGATAAGACCACCACAGGCCATCTGTCAACAGATAAGACCACCATAGACCACCTATAAACAGATAAGACCACCACAGGCCATATGTCAACAGATAAGACCACCATAGACCACCTATAAACAGATAAGACTACCACAGACCACCTGTCAACAGATATGACCACCTATAAACAGATAAAACCACCTCAGACCACCTGTCAAGCGTTAAGACCACCATAGACCACCTGTCAACAGGCTCATGAACTCTCATTTCGTCATGTACGGACACGCTCATGATGTCTCGCTCGGTTCCGTACGGCTACATACATGTTCGTAATTATAATCATAATCCCAGGTTACAAGGCACTATGCTATGTTACATTTTTTTGTGTGTGCTCACCATGAAATTTTTAACGATAACAGGTCGACTTGATCTAATGGTTGCTTCACTGATGCTATCTTCTGACTCACAATGCGCCATGTTTATACGTCAAACTTTGTCACGTAATATGAAGATAACAACATGTCACTTCTGTTATCTGCAAGCCTTAGTGTATCATTAAGTGCTAACAGTAGTAACCCAGAGGTCACTGTGGTTTACGACACTCCAGATCACGTGCCGAGGCTGACGACGAAGACTGGATGAACTAGAAAACAACGTGATGAAAGTTAGAAAACGTTCAGGTGAGCAAACACATCCTGCTTATTCCGCAATGTCAAACAGTTCCAGCGACCTGTCAGATATTTTGTAAATAAAGAATCTAACAAGCTCTCACCTACCAGCGCTCTGAACGTTTTGACTTCTATATTCCGGCATCGATCATCATCAGGTGCCGTGCCCGTAGGCGTTGTCGGTCATGCTCTTCCACAGACCTCAGTCCTTGATATTTTCCATCAAGCTCAACTGATTACACTTTATTGTTCCGTCACGTTAGACTGTACACAATTTTTTGGGTCTTCCTTTACTTCTTTTCCCCATTTATCTTTCATGTTGTTATGTTTTCAAGCTCTCCTCTTCTTATCACATCTTCTGTCAATGATAACTGCCATTTTATGCGGATTAGATTCACAGTATTCTTGCTGTTCATTCACTCGTGAATATATTGTACAAGATTGCTACATTATATTACAAGACTGCTACATTATATTACAAGACTGCTACACTATAATACAAGCCTGGTACATTATAGTACAAGGCCGATATATTTTAGTATAAGACTGTTACACTATAGTACAGGGCTGGTACATTACAGTATAAGGCTGCTACATTACAATGCAAGACTGCTACATTATAGTACATTATTGCTACTTTATACTACAAGGCTGTTACACTATGGTACAAGACTGCTATGCTACACTATAGTACAAGACTACTACATTATAGTACACGAATGCTATATTTTAGCACAAAACTGCTACATTTATATTACAGGAGTGGCACATTAAAGTACAAGACTGCTACCTTTTAGTAGAAGACTGCTACGTTTTGGTACAAGACTCCTACATTAAAAAAAAAATACTTAAAATGAAAATGGAATCACACTACATTCTAGTCTGGTTACATGTGAATGTCATGTACGCTGTCCAGGGGGATGGACTTTCTCAAACATGATCTTATTCAATCTGCTGTATCATCTGTTGACCAGACATTTATTTAAGTAAGCTAGATAAAAAAATAGGTCACGGCTAATCTTGACTCCGAATACACCCAGATTCACGAAATCATATCAAAGTACAGAAAATATTTGAATTATAAAGTCGGGGTGACACTGACATTTTGAAACTGCGAAGAGCTTTTCTGTCTCTAGAAATAAAGTTACTCAGAGACAGCAAGAAATTCACTTCACTTCATTATGTAGAGAAGCGAAATGTGAGAGTGAAGTTAAGACTCTGTTTGCCTAGAACCTGAAGTGATGGTCTCTATACTGTGCGGTAATGTTTTTTTTAATACAAGACTATGCATTTCCTTCTAACAAAATTTTCTACCAGATCACGCCCCAAAAATTAAAAAAAAAACAAAACAAACACACAAACAAACAAACAAACAAACACACAAACACACACACACACACACACACACACACACACACACCCACCCACACGTACGTTTATGGCGGAATGTATAAAACAGGAAAAAGTAGGAGCAGCTTTATTACTTAACGATTACAAAGTTGTGACGTTTCGGCGTGAGCCTTAATCATACAAAAACATACAGGACGAAGAAATAGAGAGAGGAGATAAAGTATAGATTCACATGAATCAAAAAAATTTTTTTTAAACAGTACTTAGCTGTAAATTGTAAGGTGTGGCTTGTCCGGCGGTGTGTGTCAGGAATGTATTTAGTAGAACGTGGAGACTGTTTAAATAGAGACCTGTGATATGTGGTCGGTGGGTTGTAACTGGGGGTGGTGGATGGGAAACCGGGGAGGGGAGAGAAAGTGATACAATATTGACCTAGCTAGGAGAAGTTGAAACAGATGATTGGGGAAGAGGGGTTGCAGAGTGATGCTGTGAGGATGTGTGAAAAGTAAGAAGGGGTGGACTTAGTGAAGAGGTACTATAATGATTGAAGAGAATGCTACCTGTAGCTAAACAGCTAAACCCCTCTTCCCCAATCATCTGTTTCAACTTCTCCTAGCTAGGTCAACATTGTATCACTCTCTCTCCCCTCCCCGGTTCCCCATCCACCACCCCCAGTTACAACCCACCAACCACATGTCGCAGGTCTCTATTTAAACAGTCTCCACGTTCTACTAATCCATTCCTGACACACACCGCCGGACAAGCCACACCTTACAATTTACAGCTAAGTACTGTTTAAAAAAATTTTTTTTATTCATGTGAATCTATACTTTATCTCCTCTCTCTATTTCTTCGTCCTGTATGTTTTTGTATGATTAAGGCTCACGCCGAAACGTCACAACTTTGTAATCGTTAAGTAATAAAGCTGCTCCTACTTTTTCCTATTTTATACATTCTGGTATCACAGCTTTATTTCAGTGCTTCGCGTATAGTTATATACGTATACACTAATTATTGTGTGTTACATGTTTATGGCGGGTCTTTTGCTTTGTTAGCGTCTTTTAACGAACAAAAATGTATAACGTAAATATGACACTAAAGTGACAAAGTAAAGAAAAAATGAATGTGTACCGGCCGAACAAATATATATTTTAATTCTGACCTGCAGGTTTTGTCTTAACTGTCTGATTTATGGTATCATAACGAGTTCTTCCTGCGAAATGTCAAGGTCAAACTAAGCTAACACCCTCTGTAAGTTTCTTTGTTTGACGTACCCTGATATCAAAGCTTTCAGGTACATAATTGTGCAAGGATAGAAGTTTGTAAACTTGCCGGCCTGTGAGTGCTATATAAAGCGCGCTTCTAGTGTGAACGTCTAGCATGAATGCATCAGACGACCGTCTACTTCAGATTACAGTCACACAGGAAACGCGCTCCGTAGGTGTTTTTGATATATTTGATATAGAATGTTTTAATTGATAGTAGGGAGGGGGGAGAAGGGGATGTAATAGACTAATTAGATTATACTTTTAAGCTGTAATAAATCATGATTTCCAACTGCAATAAAACATACGTGTGAACTGTAGTAGGTAATGCTTATGAAATTTAATTGATCTTGCTATACACCATGCCTTGAAATGTAATATACTATGCCTTGAACTGTATTATACCATAGCTTGAACTCTAATATACCATAACTTGAACTCTAATATACCACGACTTGAACTGTAATATATCATCTTTGAACTGTAATATATCATGCCTCAAACTGTAATATGTCATGCCTCAAACTGTAATATGTCATGTCTGTGGGTTGTAATAGCTCATGTCTGTGGGTTGTAATAACTTATGTCTGTGGGTTGTAATAACTCATGTCTGTGGGTTGTAATAACTCATGTCTGTGGGTTGTAATAACTCATGTCTGTGGGTTGTAATAACTCATGTCTGTGGGTTGTACTAAGTCTTGCATGTGTATAAGTCATGCCTGTGAGTTGTAATAAGTCATGCAGTGAGTTGTAATAAGTCATGTCTGTGGGTCGTAATAGGTCATGTCTGTGGGTTGTAATAAGTCATGCCTGTGAGTTGTAATAAGTCATGCAGCGAGTTGTGATAAGTCATGTCTGTGAGTTGTATTAAGTCATGTCTGCATACTGCAATAAGTCATGCCTGTGAGTTGTAATAAGTCATGTCTGTGGGTTGTAATAAGTCATGCAGTGAGTTTTAATAAGTCATACATGTGGGCTATAATAAGTCATATCTGCGGGGTGTGTTAAGTTATGCTTTTGGATTTTAATAGATTATGCTTGTTGATTGTAGTAGATAATGTTTGCGGCTTGTGATAAATCATGCTTGGTGAAATGTAACAGATTATGATAATTGTGGACTGTAATAGATCATGAGCAAGGACTATTACTGTATATACGTCTAGAACCTGGGAATCTAGAATGAAATGTAATAGTTACTGTTATTATCTTTCATCTTTCTCCAGGTTTAGATTATCCAGACGTTCATTGTCATTTAGAGAATTTAAAATGTAGGGTCATCATTCAGATTTACCCTGTCACACGGTGCAGGCGCCATGTCACACGGTGCAGGCGCCTTATCTTGACGTGACAGCCTGCCTACCCTGACACCCTTCACCCCACAGCTATACCAGCGGGAGTTTTACTCCAGGCAGGTCCAGCCAAGCTGGGAAGGTCTGAATGGAAATGGTTCAGACGAAACTTGCACCCTGGTCCCCCGGGAGGGGGGGGGAAGGGGGAAGGGGGCATGGGGCCAAGGACCCCATCTCTGTAAAAAATTTGGGTGTTATGGAACAGACAGAGAAGCCTCGAAGTTGGGCGGATAAAAATGGATTACGACCTTGGAACGTCAAAAATATGATGAGATTTGGAACATGGAATATAAGAAGCTTATACAGACAAGGGGCAGCTAAAGAATTAGCAGATGAACTAAGTAGGTATGACATGGACATTACAGCGTTACAGGAAATCAGGTGGCCTGGAGAAGACATAACAGTCATAGGAGAAATGGTACTGGTCTACGGAGGTATTACCAATGGAAGATGTGAACTTGGGACAGGTTTTGCTGTCAAGAGAAAAGTCTGGGACTTAGTGATGGACATTAGTGCCACCAATGAAAGAATCAGCAGCCACCGCATCAAGGGAACAAAGAAAAATATAACAATGATTAATGTGCATGCGCCAACAGAAGATACAGAGGATGAAGTGAAAGAAGAATTTTACAACTCGTTACAGAGAGTAATAGAGAAGACCCAGAAACATGATATACTGATAATACTAGAAGATTACAGTGCAAAGACAGGAAAGGAGGAGTCACACATACACATCACAGGAAAAGAAAGGTTGCATGAAACATCTAATGATAATGGATGGAGACTAATAAATATGACAGAAGTTTGTGGAATGAGAATAAGTAGCACATGTTTTAAAAATAAGAACACCCATAAACAAACATGGAAATTCCCTGATAAACTAACATGCAACCAGATAGACCACGTTTTAAATGATACCAAACACACAACAAACATACTTCAGATCAGAAGTTACAGAGGGACTGAATGCAGCAGCGACCATTATCTTGTTGGAGTTAAAGTAAAATTCAGACTGAAGAAAAGTGTTTATAGTAAATTAAATAAAAGCTCAGTAATAAATAGAGAATAAACAACAAGTGGAATCGGTCACTACAAGATGTACAAGCAAGGAAAGGAGCAGATGTAGGAAGTGATCACAACCTTCTGGTAGCAAAAATAAAACTAAAATTAAGGAAAGCCAAAATCGGAGAACACAGAAAGATACATTTTGATACAAGCAAACTGATAGACCAGCAAACAAGAAATGAATTCTCAATAGTACTTAAGAACCGCTTCAGTGTCCTACAAGACGAAGCAGAAATGTCCATATTAGAGTTCAATAAAACACTACAGGAAACAGCAAAAGAGGTGCTGGGATTTCGGAAAAGGAGAAAAGAGGAATGGATAAGCGAGAACACATGGGAAAAGATAGAGCAAAGAAAAGAAATCAAGAAAAAATTACTGAACACCAAATCACAACGGCTTAAAGAACGAGTTTTAAGTAATTATGCACAAAAAGACAAAGAAGTGAAGGAATCATGCCGTCAAGATAAACGTCAATATTATGACAACTTAGCAGAAACAGCAGAGAAAGCAGCATATACAAATGACATGAAAACCATATATAAAATCACAAAGCAGATGACAGGTAACTTCAACACAAGATGTGAAAGTGCAGTAAGAACACAAAATGGACAACTGGTTAGTGGAGAAAGAGAAAAAATTGAAAGATGGAGGGAACACTTTAACACCCTACTAAACAGAACACAAGCAGCACAAACAATAGACATACCTGAAGCAACAACGGAACTAAACATCAATACAGGACCAATAACAATTAATGAAGTAAAGGAGGCGATAAAGAAGCTAAAATCAGACAGGGCACCAGGTGAAGATGAAGTGACTGCGGAGATGTTGAAAGCAGAAGAAACAGAAACACCAAAACAACTTTGCCGGATATTACAACAAATTTGGGATTTAGAAAAAGCCCCAGAGGAGTGGAAAACTGGTCTTATAGTAAAACTACCAAAGAAGGGTGACCTCAGAGATTGCGGGAACTGGAGAGGCATTACCCTACTGCCTCTCACCAGTAAAGTATTTTGCAGAATAATCATCAACAGAATTGTACCAACACTTGAGGAAAAACTTCGGAAAGAGCAGACAGGATTTAGGAAAGGAAGATCATGCATAGACCACATATTTGTACTTAGACAAATATTAGAACAGGCAAATGAGTGGCATAGCACAACATATGCATTATTCATAGATTTTGAGAAAGCCTTTGACAGTGTCAACAGAGATGCACTGTGGAAAATCCTAAGATGGCATGGCCTCCCCCATAAAATAGTTAATGTAATCAAAGCCCTATACGAGGGTTTTCAGTGCAAAGTTATCTGTGGAGAACATACCTCCAGCAGCTTTAGGGTACAAACAGGAGTGAAACAGGGATGTGTACTATCACCAACATTATTTATCTTGGCAGTAGACTGGTTAATGAAGGAGGCAACATCAGACAAACGCAGAAGATTACAATGGACCCTTGACACAGTGCTGGAGGACCTTGACTTTGCGGACGACATTTGTCTATTATCAAGCAGTCACAAAGATATGCAAGATAAAATAAACAAGCTAACTCAGAATGCAAAGAACATAGGACTAAAGATCAACGTAGGAAAGACAAAGTTAATGAAGCAAAATGTGAACAACAGAAATGTACTCAGAGTAGATAACAAGTTAGTGGAGGAGGTCAACGAATTTGTATACCTTGGCAGTAGAGTAGTAGAAAATGGAGACAGCACAGAGGACATCAACAGCAGACTTACTAGAGCAAACCAGGCTTTTGCAATGCTGCAGAATATATGGAAATAAAAAAAAACTAAGCATAAATATGAAAATCAGGATATTTAAGAGTAATGTTCTAAGTGTACTACTCTATGGAAGCGAATGCTGGAAAATCACCAAAACCATAGAAAACAAGTTGAATTCTTTCCAGACTAAATGTTTACGAAGAATTAGAAAAATATTTTGGCCAAACACTATAAGAAATAACATCTTATTAGCAGAAATGCAGATGAAACCACTGACAACAATTATTGAGGAAAGACGTTGGCGATGGTTGGGACATGTGCTCCGAATGACTGACAACTCACTACCAAAAATAGCACTAAGATGGACACCACAGGGGAGCAGAAGTAAGGGTAGACCAAAAGAGACATGGAGAAGAACAACAGAAAGGATGTTGAGCAATAGAGGTCTCACCTGGGCAAGAGCGGAAAAAAAGGCGAAGGACAGGCATTTGTGGAAAACCCTTGCGGAAGCCCCATGTGCCCTGGGCACTTAAGGTTCAGACAGAGAGAATAAATAGAGATGCTTTGGAAAGAGAAGACACTAAAGAAAAATTCAGAAATGAGCTAAACCATAAGATAAACACAAGAGGTAATGAAGAAAATAAAAGCATTGATGATAGATGGGAAGATATAAAACCATTATAAAGTAATAAAAACCATTATAAAGTAATAAAAACCATTATAAAGAACACAGCGGAGGAATGTCTTGGAGTCAAGACCATAACTAAAGAAAAGAACCGGTTCAACGAAATCTGCAGAGATGCAGTCATAAAGAAAAGAGCACCAAGACAGATATGGTTGAATGACATGAACAATAAAACAAATGAGAAGTACCACACACAGTGTAAAGAAACTAAAAAACTTATTCATCAACAAAAAACGACAATAAATGAAAAGACATGGTAAGCGAGATGCAGACATGCCATCAAAATAAGAAAAGCAGGGAATTCTGTAAAGAACTGTGAACAGCAAAACAGGAGTATAAACAACCTCTGCAGAGCTTGAAGGATAGTAATGGAAACATGATAAATAATGAAGAGAAAATCTGTACCAGATGGAAAGAATATTTAGAAAAAATACTAAACTGTGAAGAGCCTTTAAAAACATTACCATGATTGAGTGACTGATTGATTGATTGATCTTTCCAAGGGGATAAGAATTGGGCACGCAGGTCAGTCTGACATTCTGCCCTTTATCATACAACATTGACTCTGTTTCGGATATTCTTCAAATATTCTGCTCATATAACCAACATAACTAACATTGAAAGCTGAGAGACATAAAATAAAATTAAAGTATAACATTCATATTTCACTCTTATCAATGCACTCAATACAGAAAGTAACTACATACATATATAAATAACTACAGAAAGTAACTACATACATATATAAATGACTACAGAAAGTAACTACGTACATATATAAATGACTACAGAAAGTAACTACGTACATATATAAATGACTACAGAAAGTAACTACGTACATATATAAATGACTACAGAAACTAACTACATACATATATAAATGACTACCTACCAAACAGAAAATTGGTACTCTTCATAATATACAATTTACCGAATTCGGCGTCTGTAAGAGCAGTCTAAAATATCTTTTGTGAATCATGGAGGCATGTAATCTACATCAAATAGATATTGGAATAGTTTGTAGCTGTAGGAAGGAGTATAGTGTATATTTTTACATAGGATGGGAAGGTATTCCAAAGATGAGCAGCATAATAAGTGAAGCTTTTCTTGTAAAGATCAAGTCTAGGTTGTGGAAGACATATGTTGATTAAGGGTTGACTACACTTTGGGTTAAATTTAAACATGTTCCATAGATAAGGCGGAGCATGCTGTGAAAGAATTTGATGTACCAACTTGGCTTTGTTGAAGAGGAACCTGTTCTTAAGAGGCAGAATTTTGATACGTTTGTGCTGGTTAGTTGTTTGTGCTTTATCTTTATCACTAATAAGCTTTACTGCTCGGTTTTGGAGTGAGCAAAGCCTCTTTGTATTTGACAATGAGCAACCATCCCAGATTGTTGAGCAATAGTCTAAATGTGTTTGTATATGTGATATTTAGTAGTCTTCCTTGTGTCTTGATCGATGAAGTGTTTAATTTTGGCAAACTGGTATACTTTTTGTGCAATTGTTAGGCCTTGCACATGAGAGTTCCAGGTCAGATGTTGGTCAATAGTAAGACCTAGTGTTTTGTGCTCGCTAACATTCTCTATCTGTATCATGAGAAAGAAATACAGACTTGTGAGCCTGAAATACTGTAGTACCACAAATAAGCTACAAAATACTGTCTATTATACTTTTAAATAGATTAAAACCATACAGCGAGAACATACTGGGAAACTATCAATCAGGTTTTAAGAAGAATAGATCAACCATAGACCAAATATTTTATCTACGTCAAAGAGCAGAAAAGTACTGGGAATATGGAAAAGAAGTACATAATATCTTCATTGACTTCAAGAAAGCCTATGACAGCATAGATAGGAGCAGCTTATGGAAAATTATTAAAGAATTTGGGATACCTAATAAATTAATCAGTCTGGCCAGAATATGTATGGAGGATACACAAAATATAGTAATATATAAAGGAAGAAAGTCAGAACCCTTCTCTATAAGAACTGGCTTAAAACAAGGGTGCTAGTTGGCTAAGTCGATAGTACGCTGTTCTCTCGTGGCTAGACGGCTGCTCGTCCTACCGGAGTCCGTGGTTCGAATCCCAGGTAATTCTCTTGTGATTTTTTTTTCTCTCACGTCTCACTAAAGTGCTTTGTCTACGACTTTTTCCAGGTCTAATCCTATAAAAATTTGTTCTCTTACTTAAAACAAGGTGATACATTATCTCCATTACTATTCAACCTAGTGCTGGAAAAGGTCACCAGAAAAGTGAAAGAAGAAAGCAGTACAGAAGAACAAGCTAAAATACTGGGATACGCTAATGACATCGACCTTGTGGGGGAAACTATGCAAGAAGTCATCAATAGCTGCATACACCTGGGAGATGTAGCACTAAAAGTGGGATTGAATATTAACAAAGATAAGACAGAATAATGAAATATATCAAGAGACCAAAAGCAGAATGATCCAGATTATATAAATGTTGAAGATATGATCATTAGGAAAGCAGAAACATACAACTAAGCACAGGCTTCAACAGAAGCAGCATACGTGTAGTAAGCGAGGAAAATAAAAGCAGAGTCAATCAATCAAGTGCCGTGCCGTGTGCCGTAGACGATCATTTCTCTCCACAATTCCCTGTCTTTAGACTTCATTATAAGATCCGCCGGTGACTTTCTTTCTAGCGACACAGACAGCCCATCCAGTAACTTCTCTCTCTCACTCACTCACTCTCTCTCTCTCTCTCTGTCTTCCTCTGTCTCTTCTTCACTCAATTTTTCCATTTGCCACAATGTGTTCCACTTTTCCTCTTCTCAGAAAATGTCCTACAAATCTCGCGTGTTTGCCTCTGATCTTTGCTGTAATTTGACTTTTAACTCCAGCTTCTCCTAAGACTTATTCGTTGGTTTTCTTGGTTGTTTATGGTATCTTCATCATCCTTCGTATGAACCACATTTCCATGGCCTCCATTTCTCGCTGTACTCTCTTATTCATGGACCATGCTTCACACCCATAAAACAAAATTGGCTCGATGTAACATTTAAGTACTCGGAATCTTGTTTCCATTGATACGGATCTGTTGTACAAGATGTTTCTCATTTTCTGGAATGCTGACTTGGCCTGAGCACGTCTGCTTTTTATTTCGTTGTGACATTACCTATCAGCTGTTTTCTTCCTAAGTACTTGAATCTATCAACTTGTTTCAGTTCTGTGCCATCGATGGTAATGCTACATTTTGGTGGTATTCTTTTCTTTGAGATGACCATCACTTCAGTCTTCTTTTTATTCAGGCTGAGACCTTTATTTTTACTTTCACGAACGACGATGTCCAGAAGAGCCTGTAGCTCCCCTTCACTTTTAGCAATCAGAACTGTGTCGTCTGCATATCTTAAGTTGTTAAGGTTGTAAACGCCAGCTGATATTCCTGGCATGTTCTCTATATTTCTCATTATGTTTTCGCTGTACAAGGAGAATAGGTCAGGAGACAGAACACATCCTTGTCTCACTCCCAATTTTATGTCTTGGAATGCTCCTGTTTAGTTCTCAACCTTCATTGCTGCTGATTGTTGCCAGAATATGTTTTTGATAAGTTTCAGATCTTTCCCATCTATGTTGATGTCTTCCAGCATTCTTATAATTTCTGTGTGTCTAACTTTATCAAATGCTTTACAGTAAGGGAGTTTCAGGAGTTGTTATAATACAAGAAGACATAAACGTGGAAGTTATGAGAAATTGTTAGAAATAAGTACACATAAAGGTGCAAGTTATGAGGAGTTGTTAGAAACAATAAAATATTTTATTATCAGTAAAGCAGTCTGGGAGCAAGTGAATAACGTATTATTGTGCCTTCCATGTTAAACATACTCATGTATCCCGGTTTTGTGGACTAAGATAAGTTCATGTAGGAGTTATATTATGGCTAGAAACCTCAAGAAGCTCGTATGTGACGTAGCAGAGTTTGTAGCTTTGAAACATTCAGTCACAGGCACACAGTTTTAACATTTTCTGTCAATGTTTTCTTCTCCTACCTGGCAGGTATATTTGATCTTTTCCACACCGCTACCTGAAGATGGAGCTTACAACTTTACTGATACTCACCATCATTTTTCTGGCTGTTTTATTTTGGTACTCTCGCCCTGACCCTGGACTTCCACCCAGTCCAGTGCGACCCTTACCAATTTTTGGTCATTGGTTCAACATGAAAGAAGACAACCGAGTTTTATTCAGACAATGGAGCAAACAATGTGGAGATGTTTTCAGGTGAGTAACGGCTGGGACATATAGTCTTGTAAGCAATCTGTATAACAACTGAATAATTAGTGTATGTATATAACTATACACGAAGCACTGTAGTAAAGCTGTGATACCAGAATATATAAAATAGGAAAAAGTAGGAGCAGCTTTATTACTTAACGATTACAAAATTGTGACGTTTCGGCGTGAGCCTTAATCATACAAAAACATACAGGACGAAGAAATAGAGAGAGGAGATAAAGTATAGATGCACATGAACACTATTTTTAAAAATTTAAAAGAGTACTTAGCTGTAAATTGTAAGGTGTGACTTGTCCGGCGGTGTGTGTCAGGAATGGATCTAGTGGGACGTGGAGACTGTTTAAATTGAGACCTGTGATATGTGGTCGGTGGGTTGTAACTGGGGGTGGTGGATGGGAAACCGGGGAGGGGAGAGAGAGTGATACAATGTTGACCTAGCCAGGAGAAGTTGAAACAGATGATTGGGGAAGAGGGGTAGCAAAGTGATGCTGTGATGAGGTTTGACAAGTAAGAAATGGTGGACTTAGTGGAGAGATACTATAATGATTGAAGAGAATGTTAAGTGTAGCTAAACATCGAGTTTAACCCATATGGCTCCAGCGTCCCATAATTTTGAATGCAGCGGTTCTCAAGCGCCAGGCGGCTTGTGTCATCTGCGTGACATTGTTTAATGGGTGTTACCAGAAAATCAGATTTTCCTCTGTGGTTGGGGCCATTGAAATGATTTAATTAAGACTGGTTTCGACGCATGCTGGGCGATGTCGTACAGATGTTTTTGCATGCGGTCCCCTAATCTGAGGCCAGTCTCACCAATATATGTTATCCCGCATTTTTTGCAAACGATGACATATACCACATTACGGGACTCGCATGTGAATCCCTCATGAATAGTGAGGATAGTTTTGAGAAAGGTGATTGTTTTCGTTTCCCAAACTACCGAGCAGATAACGCAGCGGGGGCGGTTACATTTTCTGGTGCCAACATATGTAAGGCTCTGCTTCAAGTGGCTGTGGACGAGGATGTCCTTAAGGTTTGGCTCACGTTTGTATGCCAATAGGCGTGGATCTGAAAAAATGTTGCGAATGTCGGAGTCGAGTTGGATTATCGGCAGATGACTATAAAGAATTTTCTTAACCATCTGACCGTGCTGGTGGAAAGGCAGTAATAACTTAACTCTGTCAGATCTGTATCTGTATAACAACTGCTACATATAGTCTTACAAAAACAACAGCTGGGACATATAATCTTATAAAAAATCTTATGACAATAACTGGGAATTAGTCTTATAAAACAATCTAGTAACAACGGCTGGGACATATAATGTTTTCTTGTAAACAATGCAACAGCTATCCTCTTTTTGATGTGAGTGTTAATCAGATACTAAGATACCAGCTGTTTTGTTGTTGTGTTTTGACTAAAACTAAACAAAGGTAAACAAAACAACCCTAAACTAAGCAACACTATATAAAGTCAGCGAGCTATCCAGTTTCTAGAAATAAATAGACCACATCTGAGTTCTTTGAATGTGCATTGTAAATGTAATAATAGCGACAATCACAGTTACCGTTATAATAGCAGCGATAGTAGCACATTTGTCTGCAGAAGCAGAAGCAGCAGTAGTAGTAGTAGTAGTAGTAGTAGTAGTAGTAGTAGCAGCAGTAGTAGTAATAGTAGTAGTAGTAGTAGTAGTAGTAGTAGTAGTAGTAGTAGTAGTAGTAGAAGCAATTATTATTGTCTATTGTCTGCATTATTACTGTTGCTGCTAGTGTCAAAGAAGTAGTATTTGCATTAGTAATCACTCCAACGTTTGCACTAGCAGAAGTAGTAATAGTAATGACAATAGTTGTAGTGGGTGGGTAGTAATCGCAGTTCTGCCACAAAAAAAGAACAGATACTCCTTTTTTATTTGTATTCATTCTGCACACTTTGTGAAATATTAGACACTGTAAAACTTTAAAGTGTGTGAAATATTAAACTTTGTGAAATGTGAAATCCTACACTCCATAACATTCCACTGACAGCTTATACATGGCAGGGAAGCTGGTTGTTGTACTCAACAACTACAATCTTATCAACGAAGCTCTGGTGAAGAAAGCAGATTACTTCTCGTACAGGCCATCATTCTTCACAGACCAGGTATCTATTACATTAAGATTATTATTATTATCATTACTATTGTGTTTGATACAATTAACATCGCTGATGTATTTAGACCAACAGGCAGCAGTAAGAATAAATGGTGAAACAACAACTTGGTTTGATATAAAACAAGGGATCCGTCAGGGGTTGCATATTGTCCCCTTACGTATTTAACTTGTATACTGAAAATATAATGTGGAATGTTCGAGTAGATGTAGACAAAGAATATTACGATGCCATAACAATTGGAGGTTATGAAATACCAGAGATTAGATATGCTGATGACACAGTATTACTGTCCACAACACAAAAAGGAAGGGAAGAACTAATTATGTCAGTCCGCAAGAACAGCGAAGAGCAAGACCTCTATCTTAATGCAAAGAAAACTAAATTGATGACAACTGACAAAACAAACAAGGTAGCTGAAATATGTATCAATGAGGAAAAACTGGAAGAGAGTTTTGAATATCTTGGATCACTACTAAATAATAATGGAGATACAATGAGGGAAATTGTGCTCTGTCTATGAAACACAAGCCTGGCATCGTCACATCTAACTCCCAGTTCTTTCATCCTGACAAAGACCCTGCAGCACCATGTGTGTCAAAATCTGTCATATCAGCTTGCATGAGGACTTTAACAATGTTTAGCAGATCTAGGACCCAACATTTTGTTATTGTAAATGTAAACAGCTCAGGAAACTCCATTTATCTTTCATGTTCACCAACATCTTAATGCCCTCTAACAGAAATGATAGTGAAGCTAGAAATATGAGAAGGCAGTGTTGCCCAAAGCTGTTCCTTTCATCTGAATGCTAGTGTTGTCACTATCTTATTGATCCCATGTCCCTTGTTTGTAAAATTCTAATTCTGACACTGTTTCAGCTTGAGCCACAGTTACTACTAATAACATTGCTACAGTGTATTCCCAAAACTGCAGTTGTCTTTACTCTTACTACAACCACTACTATCACCTCTATCATCACCACTAAGTCTGTCAAGCCTACAAATAGTAGGGGAATTCAGGTTTAAAAAATGCATTTTATTTTAAACACCGATTAGATAAACTCCTCTACTGCAGATATGTCTGAAATGTATAATTCAAGAGTTGATTACACGATTTAATTCCAATTTAACACATTTTTCTTCACTTTTCAGTGATAGTTTACTTTCTCTATAGAACATATTTCTTAAATGTTTAGTGATAGTTCATTTTCCGTATGTAAAGTATTTTGTAAATGTTTAGTTCAAGCGTTGAATAGAAAGTTTAGTTCCTCAAAAGACACATTTACCGAATGTTGAACTCAGTTCTTGGAAAAGCATATATGAGGGAATGCTAAAGTTTAATCATACACACTCAAATGGAACAAGATAACTAATCCAGAAAATTGTCAAGATATTCAAAAACAAAAATCAGTAGAAGACTAAAAATATGGCAGGTTTAGAGGGAAGATACGAATCACAGCGAAGCAACAGGATTTATAATAATTAATTAGTTTCTCTTACAGAAAAAGTGACATACCCAGGAGCATAAATGAAGAAAGCAAAGGATGAACATGAGATAAATTGTATAGATTGGGATCCCTGCCTCAGGACAAGACACTTATAAAAATATCATGTGCTTCTCTCCACTGAATGTTAACAAAGACATGAAGAGCATACATGTTATTGCCAGTTGTTATTCGTTTAATTTTATAATAGGCTGCAATATCAGAAAATATGTTAAACATTAAAAATGAAATACAGAAATGATCACTAATAGTGTATTTAATGAGTCATCATTCATTCATTCATTTGCATGTCCCTTGCGGAACTTTGTCTCCCTAACAGCACTCTTGTATGACTCTCGGTTGTGAACAGGATGGCCTGCTGCGGATGCATCCATTTCCAGATCACCAACGATGTCTTGCAGTCATCTCTGCTTTGGTCTTCCTCTCTTTCTTTTTCCCATTATGTACCCTTCCAAGACGGTTTTCTCTAGATTATCATGACGTTTAATGTGTCCAAAATATTTATTATTTTTAACTTTTAGAGGGCAGCAAAACTTACAACTTTATAATTATGTTAATATAAAATATTTTGTTCACTATATAATTTCTTTTCTTCTTAAAGGCAACGGATTATCCAGAGAAAGGAGTGATTTTCTCTAACGGTCCTCTCTGGAAAGAGCAGAGATCTGTGGCCTTGTCCATTCTCAGAGCGTTTGGGATGGGAAAGAATCTTCTGGCGGAGAAAATACAGGAAGAAGTTGGCTGTTATGTAGAATATCTAGCAAGTCTGCAAGGAAAACCAACAAATATCCGAGTTATGACCAACATTAGCACGTCCAACATTATCTGTTCAATTTTGATTGGCCATAGATTTGAGTATGACGACAAAGTCTTTCAAAGCTTCATACATATGTTGAGCACTCTATCTTTAGAACAACAAAATATGAGTTTAATCAATTTTATGCAGTGGCTACGCTACCTACCTGGAGACTTCTTTCGGGCCAAAAAATTATCTGCGAGCAACCGGGGAATAATAAATATGCTTATTAAGTTCATAGAAGAAAAGAAACGACACGCAGAAGACTCAAACGACGTGTGTAATCTGATTGACGCTTACATTATTGAAAGAAACAGGAAAATTCAAGCTGGCATATCAACTACAATGGATGATGGTAATTTAATCAAAATTATGAACGATCTGTTCTCTGCTGGAACTGAGACAACCAGCACTACAATCTATTGGTGTATCCTGTACATGCTCAACCACCCAGAGATACAAGAAAATGTGTACAGAGAGATAAAAGACAAAGTTGGAACAGATCGACGTCCGAACATACAAGATAAGACTAAGCTAACATATTTGAACGCTGTCATCATGGAGACCCAACGTCTGGCCAGTATTGTCCCATTCTCACTGTCCCACATGTGCTCAGATGAAGTAACAATTCGAGGCTACACCCTGCCTAAAGGGACCTATGTCCTTCCAAACCTGGACTCTGTCCTACATGATGAGGACACCTGGGGATCTGATGCTCTAAGTTACCGACCTGAACGATTCATTGATGACAACGGTAAACTGAAGATTCCAGAACAGTTTATCCCCTTCAGTACCGGACGTCGTGTCTGTCTGGGGGAGGCTATAGCAAAGATGGAACTGTTTCTGTTTCTATCCTCCATGTTCCAGAAGTTCCAGTTTCTTCCACCAGCTCCAAAATCTGTTCCAAAAATGGAATATGAGTGTGGTGTAGTTGCAGCTCCAAAACCGTATGAAGTGAGGATTATTGAGAGAAAGTAGAGCTAACAATTATTACGAAGGAAGAGAGAAGTGCATCGTGTCTTTTAAATTAAATAAACCAACACTTTGTATGTGAGCACAGAAATAATTTTTTATTCACAAGAACCAAGAAAAATAAATGATTTTTTAAAAAATAAAATAAACGATGTTTTTTTTTCCTTAGCTGACAGAAGTTTGCGATATTTGTTGAAATTAATTATAAAGATCTTCTGTCAGCTGATTTTGTTGAAATATCATTTTCAAAGCATAGATCATCCTGCCTGTGTAAAGAATATAAAAATAAATGACTTTAATATTTTGTACTTTCAGACAGAGAGAACTTTAGAAGTAAAGAAAGACTTATCTATATGGTTAATTGGCTATACAATTGCATTTGACAAAGTAAAACATATCGAAATCATGAAAATGTGAGAGGATATAAATATATTCACGCAGACTGAAAGTAAGTTTTTAAAAATGCATTTAAAACAAGAAGCAACTATTAGGATAGAGAATATGTTGGACAAATATTAGCCAATAAAGCAACCATCAGGATGGAAAATATGTAGGACAAATAGCAGCCATTAAAGCAAACATCAGGGTGGAAAATATGTAGGACAAATATCAGCCAATAAAGCAAGGATCAGGGTGGAAAATATGTTGGACAAATATCAGCCAATAAAGCAACGATCAGGGTGGAAAATATGTTGGACAAATATCAGCCAATAAAGCAAGGAGGTAGACAATGTTGTGTCCTCTAAATATATTTGTTCTCACCGTGCACTGAAAATATCATGAGGGAAATCAAATTCAAGTTAGAGGCTACAGTGTAAATAATCTGCGGTGTATAAATGGTGTTGTATTAATATCCAAAAAAGTGAAAAGAGCCTGCAGAAATTGTTAGATATAGTAGTAAAAGAAAGTGTGAAGAAAGGATTCACTCTAGATAGCAAGGAAACAGAAGCAATGGTCGAATCACGAAAGAAGAACCACCTAAATGCAATGTTAAAGTACAAGGAACAACCTTGAGGCAAGTGCATACATTTAAATATTTGGGCTCTCGAGAAAGCTCACATGAGAAATGCACCTCTGAGATCAAGAATAGAAAATGTCAAGCGAAAACAGTTTTCAGAGAAAAGAGAAACATCGTGTGTTATCTGCTCTATGACTGAGCATAAAAAGAGAGTTCCAGAATGCTACACTGAACCGATCATACACTACGGAAGTCACGATCAACAGATCGATATAAAGATCACTAGGGACAACAGAAATGTGTTTTCTTGGAAGATTGTTAAGAATACCAGGGACAACTGAGATGACAAACAGAGAATGTCTAACAGAAGCAAATATAGATGTGAATGTATTTAAATCCATAAGAAAAAGACGGTCATCATTCTTTGGACATACAATAAGAAAGACAAGGTTTGAAAACATAACAACAGGAAAGATAAATGGGAAGAGAGGCACGGGAAGACCAAGAGAAACAAAATAATGGAAATCTAACGCGATGGCACAAAAAAAAATCCCCACATAAGATGATGGGAAATATCAAAGACCGAGATTTGTAGAAAAGCACGACCACCAAAGCCAACCAGCACGGCACCTGATGATGATGATTGGAAAGATCCCGTGACAAAAGAGGAAAGAACCAAACAATCAGGACTTCAGAGCATTACTAAAGAGGTCAAAAGACGAAGATAGAAATGACTTAGCCACATACTACGAATGGGGAAAACAAGACATACACACCGCCTTGACTTGGACACTACAAGGGAAAAGAAAGAGAAGCAGGCCATTGGTGGCATGGAGACGCACAACACAGGAAGATCTAAAGGAAGTGGAAGACCTGGTTTAAGGTAGCCCTACTTACTCAAGACAGGACTGGCTTGAGAGCATTTTGGGTACCTTATGCTCCATTGGGAGTACAGCGGACCTTTATTAATCTTTTCTGTTTATCCTAATATCCATGAACCAAGAGACATCCACATGGATTCAGTGTAAGAGGTGACTGAATGGGAAGAGATATCCGCATGGTTTCAGTCTAAGAGGTGACTGAATGGGAAGAGACATAAACATGGTTTCAGTCTAAGAGGTGACCGAATGGGAAGAGACACAAACATGGTTTCAGTCTAAGAGGTGACTGAATGGGAAGAGACATAAACATGGTTTCAGTCTATGAGGTGACTGAATGGGAAGAGACATCCACATGACTTCAGTCTAAGAGGTGACTGAATGGGAAGAGACATCCACATGACTTCAGTCTAAGAGGTGACTGAATGGGAAGAGACATCCGCATGGTTTCAGTCTAAGAGGTGACTGAATGGGAAGAGACATTCACATGGTTTCAGTCTAAGAGGTGACTGAATGGGAAGAGATAAACATGGTTTCAGTCTATGAGGTGACTGAATGGGAAGAGACATCCACATGACTTCAGTCTAAGAGGTGACTGAATGGGAAGAGACATCCACATGACTTCAGTCTAAGAGGTGACTGAATGGGAAGAGACATCCGCATGGTTTCAGTCTAAGAGGTGACTGAATGCGAAGAGACATCCACATGACTTCAGTCTAAGAGGTGACTGAATGGGAAGAGACATAAACATGGTTTCAGTCTATGAGGTGACTGAATGGGAAGAGACATCCACATGACTTCAGTCTAAGAGGTGACTGAATGGGAAGAGACATCCACATGACTTCAGTCTAAGAGGTGACTGAATGGGAAGAGACATCCGCATGGTTTCAGTCTAAGAGGTGACTGAATGCGAAGAGACATCCACATGACTTCAGTCTAAGAGGTGACTGAATGGGAAGAGACATCCGCATGGTTTCAGTCCAAGAGGTGACTGAATGGGAAGAGACATTCACATGGTTTCAGTCTAAGAGGTGACTGAATGGGAAGAGACATCCGCAAGGGTTTAGTCTGAGAGTGAATTGAATGGGCACTATATTTCCATCTCCATAATTTCCCGTATCTTCTGTCATTTATCCTTCATAAATATTCAGGTTTCCTCGCTGTGATGATTCTCTCATCACTGCCTGCAGTGCTTCTTGCCGATTCAAACATTGTCCACAAGTCATCTACTGACCTCATTGTTGTGACAACATTAGACATTTTTTCCTCCTATAATTGTGTCAGCCATTTTCGGAATATTTACAGACAGCAGAGACAGAACAACAAAGAATATCAGGTCAGTGAATGAGGCAGGAGTCAATATATAGATATATTAATCATTTTAAATCCCCAGATATGGCTAAAGGAAAAATGTTTAGAACGTGTCGTTTTGTATAAATAGATATGAAACTTTGGCAGCCTGGATTATGAGAGAACAGATATGAAACTTTGGCAGTCTTCATTATGAGAGAACAGATATGAAATTTTGGCAGCCTGGATTATGAGAGAACAGATATAGAACTTTGGCAGCCTGGATTATGAAAGATGTTTTTGATTGTTTCGGCCTTCTAACATTCTAAGGAATACTTCTGAAATCCTGCCCTAGACATAAATCTTAGATATATGTTTAGAGTTGTTTTATGTATTATGTTGTAGTCCATTATGTTGTTCTCCATTATATTTGTTGTCCATTATGTTTGTCACGACTGCTATATAATGCTGATTTCCTTATCCCTGCTATAGCCAGTGAATGAAAGGTGAAGAATACATTAATATGGCTGACTGCTCGTCGGTGTAAGACATCAGTTCTACACAACGGCAAAGAAAGACTGGGGAAGATTCTTGTAGTCTACCTGAACTTTCAGAAGTGTTTTATTAACATCTCTTCATTATTTGTAACAAATGAAAGATTAAAATAAACAGAATCATAACAAAAACCCAGAGTTCAGTTGTTATTCTCGTCCATGATCCACCCACACGTTAAAGTCATTGCATGAGTTGTGTAGTCTCAGGACTTTGTGTTGACCAGTACGTACTAGCTGAGTGCGGCTGTTTCTATTAGTGTCTGAGTGCGTCTGTTTGTACTAGTGTCTGAGTGCGTCTGTTTCTACTAGTGTCTGAGTGCGTCTGTTTGTACTAGTGGCTGAGTGCGTCTGTTTGTACTAGTGTCTGAGTGCGTCTGTTTCTACTAGTGTCTGAGTGCGTCTGTTTGTACTAGTGGCTGAGTGCGTCTGTTTCTACTAGTGTCTGAGTGCGTCTGTTTGTACTAGTGGCTGAGTGCGTCTGTTTCTACTAGTGTCTGAGTGCGTCTGTTTGTACTAGTGGCTGAGTGCGTCTGTTTCTACTAGTGGCTGAGTGCGGCTGTTTCTACTAGTGTCTGAGTGCGTCTGTTTGTACTAGTGGCTGAGTGCGTCTGTTTCTACTAGTGGCTGAGTGCGGCTGTTTCTACTAGTAGCTGAGTGCGGTTGTTCCTACTAGTGTCTGAGTGCGGCTGTTTCTACTAGTGACTGAGTGCGGTTGTTTCTACTAGTGTCTGAGTGCGGCTGTTTCTACTAGTGTCTGAGTGCGGCTGTTTCTACTAGTGTCTGAGTGCGGTTGTTTCTACTAGTATCTGAGTGCCGCTGATTCTACTAGTGGCTGAGTGCGGCTGTTTCTACCAGTGACTGATTTTTTTAAAATTTAATTAGATCTATAGAAGAAAATAAAGCTTATCTCGCGTTTAACACATTTTCTTTGTCAAATAATTTGAGGATAAGGAGAAAGAAAGGCGAAGATACTGAAGCAGGGAAGGAAGATTTTATTTTGGTACTCTCGCCCTGACCCTCGACTTCCACCCAGTCCAGTGCGACCCCTACCAATTTTTGGTCATTTGTTCAACATGAAAGAAGACACCCGAGATTTATTCAGACAATGGAGGAAACAATGTGGAGATGTTTTCAGGTGAGTAACGGCTGGCTATCGTCTTTTTGATGTGAGTGTTGATCAGATACCAAGATACCAGCTGTTTTGCTGTTGTGTTTTGACTATAACTAAACAAGGGTAAACAAAACAACGCTAATCTAAACAATGCTTTAAGAAGTCAACGAGCTATTCAGTTTCCACAAATAAATAGACCACATCTGAGTTCTTTGAATGTGCATTGTAAATGTAATAATAGCGACAATCACAGTTACCGTTATAATAGCAGTGATAGTAGCACATTTGTCTGAAGAAGCAGAAGCAGCAGTAGTAGTAGTAGTAGTAGTAGTAGTAGTAGTAGTAGTAGTAGTAGTAGTAGTAGTAGTAGTAGTAGTAGTAGTAGTAGTAGTAGTAGTAGTAGTAGTATAGTCAGTAGCAGCAGTAGTAGTAGTAGTAGTAGTAGTAGTAGTAGTAGTAGTAGTAGTAGTAGTGTAGTAGTAGTAGTAGTAGTAGTAGTAGTAGTAGTAGTAGTAGTAGTAGTAGTAGTAGCAGCAGTAGTAGTAGTAGTAGTAGCAGCAGTAGTAGTAGTAGTAGTAGTAGTAGTAGTTAGTAGTAGTAGTAGTAGTAGTAACAGCAGTAGTAGTAGTAGTAATAGAAGTATTAGTAGCAGTAGTAGTACCAGTAGTAGTACCAGTAGTAGTAGTATTAGTAGTAGTAATAGTAGTAATAGTAGTATTAGTAGGAGTAGTAGTAGTAGTAGTAGTAATAGTAGTAATAGTAGTATTAGTAGGAGTAGTAGTAGTAGTAATAATAGTAGTAATAGTAGTATAGTAGTAGCAGCAGCAGTAGTAGTAATAGTAACAGTGGTAGTAGCAGCAACAGTAGTAGTAATAGTAGTAGTAGTAGTAGTAGTAGTAGTAGTAGTAGTAGTAGTAGTAGTAGTAGTAGTAGAAGCAATTATTATTGTCTATTGTCTGCATTATTACTGTTGATGCTAGTGTCAAAGAAGTAGTATTTGCATTAGTAATCACTCCAACATTTGCACTAGCAGAAGTAGTAATAGTAATGACAATAGTTGCAGTGGCTGGATTGTAACTGCAGCTCTGCCACACACAAAAAGAAAGAACAGATACTCCTTTTTTATTTATATTCATTCTGCACACTTTGTGAAATATTAGACACTGTAAAACTATAAAGTGTGTGAAATATTAAACTTTGTGAAATGTGAAATCCTACACTCCATAACATTCCACTGACAGCTTATACATGGCAGGGAAGCTGGTTGTTGTACTCAACAACTACAATCTTATCAACGAAGCTCTGGTGCGGCTGTTTCTACTAGTGTCTGAGTGCGGCTGTTTCTACTAGTGGCAGAGTGCGGCTGTTTCTACTAGTATCTGAGTGCCGCTGATTCTACTAGTGGCAGAGTGCGGCTGTTTCTACTAGTATCTGAGTGCCGCTGATTCTACTAGTGGCTGAGTGCGGCTGTCTACTAGTGGCTGAGTGCGGCTGTTTCTACCAGTGACTGATTTTTTAAAATTTAATTAGATCTATAGAAGAAAATAAAGCTTATCTCGCGTTTAACACATTTTCTTTGTCAAATAATTTGAGGATAAGGAGAAAGAAAGGCGAAGATACTGAAGCAGGGAAGGAAGATTTTATTTTGGTACTCTCGCCCTGACCCTCGACTTCCACCCAGTCCAGTGCGACCCCTACCAATTTTTGGTCATTTGTTCAACATGAAAGAAGACACCCGAGATTTATTCAGACAAAGGAGGAAACAATGTGGAGATGTTTTCAGGTGAGTAACGGCTGGCTATCGTCTTTTTGATGTGAGTGTTGATCAGATACCAAGATACCAGCTGTTTTGCTGTTGTGTTTTGACTATAACTAAACAAGGGTAAACAAAACAACGCTAATCTAAACAATGCTTTAAGAAGTCAACGAGCTATTCAGTTTCCACAAATAAATAGACCACATCTGAGTTCTTTGAATGTGCATTGTAAATGTAATAATAGCGACAACCACAGTTACCGTTATAATAGCAGTGATAGTAGCACATTTGTCTGAAGAAGCAGAAGCAGCAGTAGTAGTAGTAGTAGTAGTAGTAGTAGTAGTAGTAGTAGTAGTAGTAGTAGTAGTAGTAGTAGTAGTAGTAGTATAGTAGTAGTAGTAGTAGTAGTAGTAGTAGTAGCAGCAGTAGTAGTAGTAGTAGTAGTAGTAGTATTAGTAGTAGTAGTAGTAGTAGTAGTAGTAGTAGTAGTAGTAGTAGTAGTAGTAGTAGTAGTAGTAGTAGTAGTAGCAGCAGTAGTAGTAGTAGTAGTAGCAGCAGTAGTAGTAGTAGTAGTAGTAGTAGTAGTTAGTAGTAGTAGTAGTAGTAGTAACAGCAGTAGTAGTAGTAGTAATAGAAGTATTAGTAGCAGTAGTAGTACCAGTAGTAGTACCAGTAGTAGTAGTATTAGTAGTAGTAGTAATAGTAGTAATAGTAGTATTAGTAGGAGTAGTAGTAGTAGTAGTAGTAATAGTAGTAATAGTAGTATTAGTAGGAGTAGTAGTAGTAGTAATAATAGTAGTAATAGTAGCAGTAGTAGTAGTAGCAGCAGCAGTAGTAGTAATAGTAACAGTGGTAGTAGCAGCAGCAGTAGTAGTAATAGTAGTAGTAGTAGTAGTAGTAGTAGTAGTAGTAGTAGTAGTAGTAGTAGTAGTAGTAGAAGCAATTATTATTGTCTATTGTCTGCATTATTACTGTTGATGCTAGTGTCAAAGAAGTAGTATTTGCATTAGTAATCACTCCAACATTTGCACTAGCAGAAGTAGTAATAGTAATGACAATAGTTGTAGTGGCTGGATTGTAACTGCAGCTCTGCCACACACAAAAAGAAAGAACAGATACTCCTTTTTTATTTATATTCATCCTGCACACTTTGTGAAATATTAGACACTGTAAAACTATAAAGTGTGTGAAATATTAAACTTTGTGAAATGTGACATCCTACACTCCATAACATTCCACTGACAGCTTATACATGGCAGGGAAGCTGGTTGTTGTACTCAACAACTACAATCTTATCAAGGAAGCTCTGGTGAAGAAAGCAGATTACTTCTCGTACAGGCCATCATTCTTCACAGACCAGGTATCTATTATGTTATGATTATTATTATTATCATTACTATTGTGTTTGATACAATTAACATCGCTGATGTATTTAGACCAACAGGCAGCAGTAAGAATAAATGGTGAAACAACAACTTGGTTTGACATAAAACAAAGGGTCCGTCAGGGGTGCATATTGTCATCTTACTTATTTAACTTGTATACTGAAAATATAATGAGAAATGTACGAGAAGATGTAGACAAAGAATATTACGATGTCATAACAATTGGAAGTTATGAAATACCAGAGATTAGATATACTGATGACACAGTATTACTGTCACAATATAAAAAGGAATTGAAAAACTAATTATGTCAGTCCGCAAGAACAGCGAAGAGCAGAACCTCTATCTTAATGCAAAGAAAACTAAATTGATGACAACTGACAAAACAAACAAGGCAGCTGAAATATGTATCAATGAGGAAAAACTGTAAGAAGTGGAGAGTTTTGAATATGTTTGATCACTACTATCTCATAATGTCAACAGAGATGCACTGTGGAAAATCCTAAGATGGCATGGCCTCCCCCATAAAATAGTTAATGTAATCAAAGCCCTATACGAGGGTTTTCAGTGCAAAGTTATCTGTAGAGAACATACCTCCAGCAGCTTTAGGGTACAAACAGGAGTGAAACAGGGATGTGTACTATCACCAACATTATTTATCTTGGCAGTAGACTGGTTAATGAAGGAGGCAACATCAGACAAACGCAGAGGATTACAATGGACCCTTAACACAGTGCTGGAGGACCTTGACTTTGCGGACGACATTTGTCTATTATCAAGCAGTCACAAAGATATGCAAGATAAAATAAACAAGTTAACCCAGAATGCAAACAACATAGGACTAAAGATCAACGTAGGAAAGACAAAGTTAATGAAGCAAAATGTGAACAACAGAAATGTACTCAGAGTAGATAACAAGTTAGTGGAGGAGGTCAACGAATTTGTATACCTTGGCAGCAGAGTAGTAGAAAATGGAGACAGCACAGAGGACATCAACAGCAGACTTACTAGAGCAAAACAGGCTTTTGCAATGCTACAGAATATATGGAAATCAAATAAACTAAGCATAAATATGAAAATCAGGATATTTAAGAGTAATGTTCTAAGTGTACTACTCTATGGAAGTGAATGCTGGAAAATCACCAAAACCATAGAAAACAAGTTGAATTCTTTCCAGACTAAATGTTTACGTAGAATTAAAAAAATATGTTGGCCAAACACCATAAGAAATAACATCTTATTGGCAGAAATGCAGATGAAACCACTGACAACAATTATTGAGGAAAGACGCTGGCGATGGTTGGGACATGTGCTCCGAATGACTGACAACTCACTACCAAAAATAGCACTAAGATGGACACCACAGGGGAGCAGAAGTAAGGGTAGACCAAAAGAGACATGGAGAAGAACAACAGAAAGGATGTTGAGCAATAGAGGTCTCACCTGGGCAAGAGCAGAAAAAAAGGCGAAAGACAGGCATTTGTGGAAAACCCTTGCGGAAGCCCCATGTGCCCTGGGCACTTAAGGTCCAGAGAGAGAGAGAGAGAGATCTCATAATGGAGATACAATGAGGGAAATTAAAAGGAGGACGTCTATCGCTCTTCAGAAAGTAAAAGAAATAAAGAATCTGTGGAGAGGAGCAGACAGAACCACAAAAGATAATATTTTTAAGGGCATGCATCTTTTCCATCGCAACATATGCCCTGTGAGACCTGGACACTTAACAAAACAGCTGGGAAACACATAAATGCCTTTGAATGTAAATGCTACAGAAGAGTTCTTCAAATATCGTGGACACAAAAATGAACAAATATATCTATACTACAAGAACTTAATATTGAATAAGGCGTAATAAAGAGAGAAAACTTAAATATTTTGGACACATTAAACGTCATGATAATCTAGAGAAGACCATCTTGGAAGTGTACATAATGGAAAAAGAAAGAGAGGAAGACCAAGGCGAAGATGGCTGCAAGACCAAGGCGAAGATGGCTGCAAGACATCGTTGATGATCTGCAAATGGATGCATCGGCAGCAGGCCATCTTGCACACAACCGAGAGGCCTACAGGAGGGATGTTTGGTTTAATCATCCATACTCAAATGGAACAAGATAACCAATCCAGAAAATTGTCAATATATTTTTTTAAAAATCAGTAGAAGACTAAAAATATGGCAGGTTTAGAGGGAAGATACGAATCACAGCGAAGAATCAGTATTTATATAATTAATTAGTTTCTTTCACAGAAAATGTTGCATACACAGGAGCATAAATGAAGAAAGCAAAGGATGAACATGAGATAAATTGTATAGACTGGGATCCCTGGCTCAGGACAAGACACTCAGAAAAATATCATGTGCTTCTCTCCACTTAATGTACACATAGACGTGAAGTGCATACATGTTATTGCCAGTTGTTGTTAGTTTAATTTTATAATAGTTTGCAATATCAGAAAATATGTTAAACATTAAAAATGAAATGCAGAAATGATCACTAATAGTGTATTTAATGAATCATCATTCATTCATTCATTTGCATGTCCCTTGCGGAACTATGCCTACCTAACAGACAAACATGTCCCCATGAAAGAGGTGAGAGTAAAACACCAGACGAAGTCACCTTGGATAACACCTGAAATATTACAATCCATGAGAGAACGTGACCGGGCGCACAATATCGAGGACTTTATGACCTACCGTTCACTTAGAAACAAAGTTCAATACTTAATAAGACAAGAGAAAAAAAATTACTTCAGGAATCTAATACAGAATAAATCAGATAGTAAATCAATTTGGAAAGCCATAAATACCCTGTCAAATAAAAGAAAAGAATTTGATTCTCAAACCATCAATCGTGCATACACTAGCGCACATATCAGTACACATTTCAGAGAAGAAATCAACGTTCTTAAATCATCAGTATCAGCTCCTATATGCGACTTACATGAACTACAAACATTCCTGGACAGCAGATGTACTGATTTTAAACAGTTACACATTCCATTCTTAACAGTCAGTGAAGTTCACAGTTATCTCTTAACCTTAAAAAACAACAATACAGCTGGGCTTGATGATATTAGTAATAAGATCTTACGTTATGCTGCACCTGTCATTTCGCATACACTAACATATATTTACAACCAGTGCATAGCAAAATGTTATTTCCCTGAGGCTTTTAAAACTGCTAAGGTGTATCCTCGCTTTAAATCTGGCTCATCCAACAATCTTACCAAATATAGACCAGTATCCATATTATCGTCATTATGAAAACCACTCGAAAAAGACATACACAAAATAACTCTACGACACATGCAAGAGAACAATTTACTCATAGACAGTCAGTCAGGCTTTAGACCCAATCATTCCTGCCACACAGCTCTTACCAATATGACAGAAAACTGGTTAGTAAACATAAATGACGACAGACTATGTGGTGCCATCTTTGTCGACTTTAAAAAGGCATTTGATATGACTGACCACGGTATTCTTGTAAGAAAAATAAAGACTTATAGACTGCACCCTGACCTAATAAAATTAATTGCATCGTTTCTTTCAGACAGACAACAGGTAGTATTCTTCAACAATTCTCTATCAAATTCTGCTACAGTTGACACTGGTGTTCCGCAAGGTTCTATTCTAGGCCCGTTGCTCTTTGCTATCTATATCAATGATCTTCCACTTCATCTTAAACACTCTTCTTGTGACCTTTTTGCCGATGATTGCACAGTCTACACCAGTGACTACGATTGTGTTAATCTAGAATCAACTCTTCAGGTCGAGTTCTACAATTTAATTGGATGGAGCAAAAATAATGGATTGATTATAAACACCGATAAAACAAAATCAATGCTCATAACAACAAGACAAAAACTACAAAACGCAACAAAAACAACACTTCGGCTCTGTACAGAAACATCACAGATAGAAAACGGTAGCGAGCACAAAACACTAGGTCTTATTATTGACCAACATCTGACCTGGAACTCTCATGTGCAATGTCTAACAAAACTCATCGCACAAAAAGTATACCAATTTGCTAAAATTAAGCACTTCATAGATCAAGACACTAGGAAGACATACTACATAGCTCATATACAAACACATTTAGACTATTGCTCAACAGTTTGGGATGGTTGCTCAGTGTCAAATACAAAGAGGCTTTGCTCTCTCCAAAAGCGAGCAGTAAAGCTTATTAGTGACAAAGATCAAGCACAAACAACTTATCATCACAAACGTATCAAAATACTACCTCTTAAGAACAGGTTCCTCTTCAACAAAGCCAAGTTAGTACATCAAATTCTTTCACGGCATGCCCCTCCTTATCTCTGGAACCTGTTTAAATTTAGCCCAAAGTGCAGCCAACGCTTGAACAACATATGTCTTACATAACCTAGACTTGATCTTTACAAGAAAAGCTTTAGTTATTCTGCTGCTCATCTTTGGAATACCCTCCCATCCTATATAAAAAATATAAATTATACTCCTTCCTACAACTACAAGCTTTCCCAATATCTATTTGACGTCGAATACATGCCTTCATGAATTATAAAACTTAAAAGTTATCTTAAGCTGCTCTTACAGACACCGAATACAATTAATTGTTTTCTGAATAGTCCCGAAAATTTTGTTTAGTAGATAGTCATCTATAATGTATGTAGTTACTTCTGTACTGAGTGCATGTTTAAGAGCGAAACGTAAATGTTATATTTTATTTTATGTCTCTCAGCTTCAATGTTAGTTATGTTTGTTATATGAACAGCATATTTGTAGAATGTCTGGAATAGAGTGAAAGATGTATGATAAAGGGCAGAATGTCAGACGGGCCTGCGTGCCCAATTCTAAACCCTTTTGAAATAAAGATCTATCAATCAATAAATCAATCACTCCTCTAGGCCTCTCGGTTGTGAACAAGATGGCCTGCTGCCGATGCATTCATTTACAGATCATCAGCGATGTCATGCAGCCATCTTCACTTGGTCTTCCTCTCTTTCTTTTTCCCAATATGTACCCTTCCAAGACGGTTTTCTCTAGATTATCATGACGTTTAATGTGTCCAAAATATTTAAGTTTTCTCTCTTTAATCTTGGATATATTTGTTATTTTTTTTTTACATAATATTTGAGGAACTCTTCTGTAGCATTTACATTCAAAGGCATTTATGTGTTTCTCAGCTGTTTTGTTAAGTGTCCATACTTGACTGAAAAAATGTTTTATTATTTTTAACTTTTAAAGGGCAGCAAAACCTACAAATTTATAATCATGTTAATATTTAATAATTTTGTTCACTATATAATTTCTTTTCTTCTTCAAGGCAACGGATTATTCAGAGAAAAGAGTGATTTTCTCTAACGGTCCTCTCTGGAAAGAGCAGAGATCTGTGGCCTTGTCCATTCTCAGAGCGTTTGGGATGGGAAAGAATCTTCTGGCGGAGAAAATACAGGAAGAAGTTGGTTGTTATGTAGAATATCTAGCAAGTCTGCAAGGAAAACCAACAAATATCCGAGTTATGACCAACAATAGCACGTCCAACATTACCTGTTCAATTTTGATTGGCCATAGATTTGAGTATGACGACAAAGTCTTTCACAGCTTCATACATATGTTGAGCACTCTATCTTTAGAACATCAAAATATGAGTTTAATCAGTTTTATGCAATGGCTACGCTACCTACCTGAACGTTCTGATATTGCCTGCATTTCTTGTTCTAGATTTATTATTCACGCTTCTGTTGCCAAAATTTTGCAAGGATTTATCTTTCTTATATATGGAAATATTAAAAATTAAGTATTTCCATCTCCCTAATTTCCTTTGTCATGTATCCTTGATAAATATTTAAGTTTCCTCGATTTGATGATTCTCTCATCACCGCCTATCACATTTTCGGACTTAAAACATTGTCCACGTTTGAACTAAATGGAGTTCGATATAACCATTGGAAGCAGGTATTAGAGGAAGTTTAAGTTAAGATGACAGAGTGCAACAAAAATATAAAGTCAGGCGAGATACCAGAAGACTGGTTCCATAGCTACCTGCTGCTACTACCTAAACCAGGCAAAGACAACAGTGAATTGGCAGGGTACTGTATCATCACCATGTAAAACGTTTATGGAAAGTGCTGCAGAAAACCATAGCTAAGAAACTGACATGGGAAGTAGAGAACGGCAGCTTCCAGGCACACTAGGCGGCTATCTACCCGACAGAGACACAACAGCAACGCATCGATACTGGCATATGATATATACAAATGGTTTCAGAGGATAGAAGAGAAGGAAGTTTTTGCACTGGACCTTAAGGATGTCTATAACAGAGTAGACTACACAACACTCCTGTGTCTCATGACGGACATGGGTATTGATGTCTGGATCACGCGTTAGATAACCTCAGTGCTTCTAAGGAGAATTGTGGAACTGCGATATGAATCCTAGACCTTGGAGCCTAGGATCAATGTGCCAGGAATACCTCAAGGCTCTCCACTGTCACTAATGCTTTTTAACGTATACAATGACAGGATTACACAACTACACTAGACTGTAAAACAGTATGTGTCAAGCACGGAACTAGCTGATACTGCATTGTATATTATCATTGCACCAGTGTTCTGAATACTGAGTTATCCTGAATTAGCTACACGCCGTGTTCAGGCTCAGATTCACTCCCTGATTCTGTCTAACCTTCTGTTGGCACACACGAAGACCACGCCAATGAAGCGTGAAAAATTAATACGACGTTTATTCGATGGACTTGATGATAATGAAGATAATGACGAAATGTTGACAGCCGGCAGGTTGCCCTGCCACATGCCACGTCCGTTTATACGTTTCGAACATTCCAATAAATAATACGGGACATTGCATCTTCTCGACAGTAACATGAATCCATCCACGCAGCTTCACATTCAAACGTAGACTGTCTGCAAACTCAACTGTCTTTCCCACAGACCACTTGTCATGGATTCTATCTTACGTATCATTCTAGAAATATCTAGAATGACCCCTACTCCGGAAGTTCAAAAGAGAAAATCACAAATTAATCACTTACTTCCCTTATTCTGTTACAACTAGACCTGGTTGTATACGCACATATGCAGAGGACGTTCTGACATATGTACACTGAAATTCCAGACAGAGGATATTTACCAACATGCAGGAAAATATCTACCACATCATGGTTTGGTGCGAGGACAACAACGCAGTGATAACCCCACCAAAGCCAAACTCCTGTGGGCTCATTAGACAACAGATCTGTGAAAACCATCTTCCCGACAATGCAATACAACATTGAAACCATCAAGAGAGAACAATGTATGAAATACTTTGGGATCACATTGACAGGACCTTATCTTTCAACCACCACGTGGACATGGTCATTCAGAAGACAAAGAAAGGACTGAGTGCAGCGAAGACCAAGGCAGGTGCTCGATTGCCACAACGGAAATTCTTCCTGCGAATACAGGCGTTGGTGATGTCTGTGACTGACTACGATCTCGGCCTTCTGACTTTGTCTACGACTCAGATAACCAGGCTTGAAAGAATCCAAAATGAGGCCATGAGAGCAGTTCTGGGGTGCACAAAAATACTTCGATCATAGCTATGCCCTACTTGCTGGATATGCCCAGCATGTAAGTAAGCTACAAGAATTCGCAAGTGAAGACGCATCTCTGTATTGCCGACACAGCAAACCACCTCCTTCTACTAGAGCTGAACACAGCAAAGGACAAGCGTATTTAATCCAGAGAGATCGCGGATGGCGGAGGTAGAAGAAACACTGTCAGAAGTCTGTGGCCCAGAGCAGGTCTCTCTAGAACAGGAATAGACTGAAGTGCCAAACATACAGAACCTAATGAAGGTCGTGATAAAGCTTGGCTGTGAATGCTGCGACTAGTCTCAAGGCAGAGCAGAAGTCCGAGTGTAAGAACAAATTGAACAACACTCCAGACCACATGATCCTGTAATCTTCATGAACGGGTCCGTGGTACGCGGCTTAAACTTGGATGGGGATGTGTTATCTACTGTAATGCAAACTGGTTGCAAGTAAATCAGAAGCCTATGCAGCCAACACTTCGAGCACGAGAACGGAGGTGCAGGCAGCAACAGAAGCAATCTCCTGGTTAGTGAAGCATGACGAATAGCAAGGGGTCATTCTAACAGAATAACAAAGTATGTTATGGAAAACTGAGAGACAGTTTTTCGACAGGGAGTGGGTCTAACTTCTAGAGGGCTCTCATTTATCTAGTCTAAGGTGGATCTACTGTCAAGGTCATGCACGATTCAACGGCAATAAGAAACCAGACACGGAAGTCATTCAGGGTATCCTCAGAATGGACAAGGAGGAGATTGCAAGGGCCACTTTGGATAGGCTGGGTATGAAGGACGACATCTGGCTGAATGATAGGAGTCACATCAGGAGGATGATCAAGGAGAGGGGAGGTGGACTTTTTTCCGAACGGAGTGGTCTAGTGCGCGTTATCTACAACCAGCGTGTGACTGGTTCCGTCAGTAGGCTCACGCTTCAGTGGTCGTTGGAAGGCAAGGAGGAGCATGTATAGGGATGCCCGAGGTGCAGGGATGCCTGTCTCTGATTACAGATTCTCCTAGAATTGTGTCGGCCATTTGTTGAATATTTACAAGCAGCAAAAACAGAGCAACAAAGAATATAAGATCCTTTACGAGGCTGGAGTCATAATATATAATTTTAAAAAATTGTTCGCTGGATCTTTTTCAATATAAAAAAAATGATATGAAAAATTTGGAACGCGTCGTTTTGTATAAACAGATATGAAATTTTGGCAGCCTGGATTATAAGGGAACAAATATGAAACTTTGAAGGCCTGGATTATAAGAGAACAGATAAGAAACTGTGGCAGCCTCGATCATGAGAGAACAGATATGAAACTTTGAAGGCCTGAATTATAAGAGAACAGATAAGAAACTGTGGCAGACTTGATCATGAGAGAACAGATATGAAACTTTGGCAGACTTGATCATGAGAGAACAGATATGAAACTTTGGCAGACTGGATCATGAGAGAACAGATATGAAATTTTGGCAGACTGGATCATGAGAGAACAGATATGAAACTTTGGCAGACTGGATCATGAGAGAACAGATATCAAATTGTGGCAACCTGGATTATAAGAGAACAGATATGAAACCTTGGCAGACTGGATCATGAGGGAACAGATATGAAACTGGGGTAACCTGGATTATAAGAGAATAGATATGAAACTCTCGCTGTCTCGATCATGAGATAACAGATATGAAACTTTGGTGGACTGGATTATAAAAGAATAGATAAGAAACTTTAGCTGCCTGGATCATGAGAGAACAGATATGGAACTTTTGCATCCTGGATTATAAGAGATGACTAAGGCGATTATTCAGCCTTTTATAATACTAAGGAAGACATTCCCCCTTCCACAAACCTGCCCTGGTCATAATTCCCCGAGATATTTATAGTGTTTTTTGTCCATTATCTTTGTCACAACTCCTGGAGATACATATAGTGTTTTCTACATTATCTTTGTCACAACTCCTGGAGATAGTGTTTTCTACATTATCTTTGTCATAAATGTTAGAGATATGTATAGTGTTGTGTTGTTTTGTTATGCTCTACATTATCTTTGTCACAACCTCTAGAGATATGCAGTGTTGTGTTGTTTTGTGTTGGTGTACATTATTTTGTCACAACCTCTAGACATATGTAGTGTTGTTGTGTTTTGTACTGGTGTACATTATCTTTGTCACAACCTCTAGAGATATGCAGTGTTGTGTTATTTTGTGTTGGTGTACATTATCTTTGTCACAACCCCTAGAGATATGCAGTGTTGTGTTGTTTTGTGCTGGTGTACATTATCTTTGTCACAACCCCTAGAGATATGCAGTGTTGTGTTATTTTGTGTTGGTGTACATTATCTTTGTCACAGCTCCTGTAGAATGCTGATGTTCATATGTCTGAGTGGAAGGTGAAGCAGGCAGGAATTATGGGTATTATTGTTGTCCCACACAGTCGGAGTAAGACCTCAGTTCCAGGCAAATTCAGATCAAAGATGGGGGGGGGGGGGGAGCTTCTTGTACCTGCCTGAACTTGCAAATATGTTTTGTTAACATTTTTTCTGCTAACTTCAACTAACAAAATGCCAAGCCCATTGAATGTATATATTGAAGACAACAAAATCCAACAAGTAAAACAATACAAGTATCTTGGATGCATGTTCACAGAAGATGGGAAGCTTGATAAAGAAACTGATGTTAGAACACAAAGAACCAATGCTGTTATATACCAGATATCCCCACTGCTCACACACCCCAACATCCCACTTGAAACTAATAGAAAATTAATTAACAACATACTCATACCAACGCTGTGCTACCAATGACAGACATGGCCACTTACTAAGAAACAACAGAGTAAAATAACCACGTGTGAAGTGAACTGTCTTAGAAAAGCAGCAAACGTCACAAAGTTTGACATGCTAAGAAGTGACACCATAAGACAGGTGGTAGGAGCTACACCATGTCTACAACACATATAGAAGAAAAGAATCAAGTGGTTCAGCTACTTAATGAGAATAACATACCGACAGCCAGACACAAGAACCTTCAACCAAAGAACTACAGGACACAGAGGAAGACCCAGAAAGAAATGGAGAGATGGTATCAGAGAAACACTCGCTAATTATGGCATGACCTTCACTGGGGCCAAACATTTGGCCCAAAACGTCGTAACCTCGACACTTCACAGTATAATAGGAAAAATAAAGTAAAATAAGCATTTCTTAATTATTTGTAACAAATGAAACATATCAATAAACAGAATCATAACAAACAAAGCGACATTTCAGTTGTTTTTCTCGTCCATGCTCCGCCCACATGTCAATGTCAATGTCTGACTTGTATAATCTCACGAGTTTGTATGGCCGAGGGCTTGCTGACTGAAGCTCCTACTCCTAGAATTTTTTTTTTACTCAGATCAATTAAAGAAAATAAAGTTTCTTTCACGATTAATAAAAAATAAGTACAATAATGTGTGGATTTCCTTTATCAAGTAAGTTGTGGATAAGAGGAAAGGAAGACGAAGCGATGTAGAATTAAAGTTAAGGATAAGAGAAAAGGAAGACGAAGAGATGTTGAATTAAAGTTAAGGATAAGAGAAAAGAAAGACGAAGAGATGTAGAATTAAAGTTAAGGATAAGAGAAAAGGAAGACGAAGAGATGTAGAATTAAAGTTAAGGATAAGAGAAAAGGAAGACGAAGAGATGTAGAATTAAAGTTAAGGATAAGCGGAAAGGAAGATGAAACAATGTATTACTGAAGGAGACAAGGAACAGAAGGTGGTAAACAACTGAAAAAATAACTGTTGATTCAATATTTGTTTATCTGGAAGAGTAAGGGAAAAAGAACAATAAGTTATTCCTGAAAAGTGTAAAGTTTATCTGTATCACTTACATGTGGCGTGAGGGCTGAGGAGGAGGAGGGGGTGTGAGTGGTGAGACAACCGTTCTCTTTATAATAACTAACCAGAACAATGGAGGTTTTAGTGGAGAACATCGCGATGTATCTAGACTCTGGTCTACTCTCTCTCCCTCCCTCCTCTCTCACATGCACACACACACACACGCTGCAGTGTCGTAACCTAAAACCATCTTAGTGCTAGTAAAATAGTGTTTAATACGCGGCCCAGTCAAGTTGCGTACCAGATATACAGGGTTACCTTATGGCAACATGGATGTGAATCATAGACTATTGGCAGGCACATGTGTAAATCATTGAAGGAAACAAAGATGTCGTTTCAAAGAAGAATGATGAGGATTCCAAGATAATAATGAGCAGTGCTTTGTAAAAGGATTTCTTCCTAGATGATATATTTATAATTGTGCCAACACGCATCAACTATAGGCGTATGGCTCTGTGGCAGTACAAAGTGAGTCAGAGATACTGACTTTGTGTGAACTTTAATTGTATTAGAAAGACTTACATGCTGTTGTTGCCTGTAATAGTTGGTAACACTACTTTACCCTGAGTGACACAACAAAAATGCCAGGTTCGCAGCTGCCACAACAAAAACAACAATGTCATGTAATGAATACTTCTACATGACTCCCACTCACTCAACAAGAAGTTGCAACCACTCAAGAACTCCAGCTAAATTTAACGTTGACAAGTTTCATTGATGGAGAAAATGAGCGTTGAACTGATGAGTGATGTGATGAAGCCATATGGCTTGAAAACTGCTGCCACAAGGCAGAGACCAGATAAACATACAATAGAACTTCCTGGGCACAAAGTGAATGCCATGGGGAAGTGAATATAACAACCGAGCAGTATAAACTATTACAATCATGAGTGTTACAAACAAACTTCTACTTACATTATTACAGAATTCCAAACAGCGTATACAACTACACATCTTCCAAAAGATGAATCTCTACTTCACATTCTCAGTCCTAACCCGGACAGTGCTACAAAACTATCCACATTCTACACTAGGCAAAAGTTAACAATAAAAAGGATAAATGTTACTGCAACAAAACTAAGGCATGCCTAAAACTCACTGCTAACTTCTACTCTAAAAATGACTTTTTGATATAATCTCATTTCTGTCTCATAATAATAATTCTTGGCCACCTTTGCCTCTTTTATTTGACTGGAATTTTCCCAACCCCAATCTAGAAACTTCTCTCTGGACAAGTCTCGCCTTCACGTGACGTCTGTCTACTGACCTTGGGTAATAAAGTGTCAAAGTTAACCTTGAGTAAAACAAATTCCAAAGTTTAATAATCTTAAATATAACTATTCTAGACAGCTCACAATGTCTCATGAAGCTAACATGTCATAACTGACCTTGAGTAAAAAAAAATATTCCAAGGCCTAAATTTTCTGTACTAAATTTAGCCTGTCCAGACACAATTTAAACAAAATATTAATAATTCTCCTTTCGCCTGGCTATATCGACCTAGACATTACACTTCACGACTTTCCTAACTGTCACGTGACATCAACCTGACGTCAAAATCAAATGGGCTGATTACTATTTTTTTAATTGCATAAAGAAATGAATTAAAGCGGGACTTAACTCAAACAACCCTACTATCAATTCGATTTACTTCCCTTGACCCCGTCTAAGAGCTTTAAAAACTAAGTCTAAGAACTAAATCTATTTTTGATTATGTCCCTTCGATAGTAAAAATTTCTATACTAACAAATGCATTATTTAAAAATACTGGCACATGATTGAGACAAGCTAACGGAAGACTTAGTACAAGTATAATAACAAAGATAAGAAAATAGCAGTCATCATTCTTGAGGCACGTGACGAGAAAAGAAAATCTGGAAACAATTTTAAAAATGAACAAAATCAGAACAGGCAAATTACCACCGAAAGAACAGATGTCAGTAGGCCTGACATTGTGTCATGGAAAGAAATCAGCGACAGATTTACTCAGAGGTGTCAAGGACAGAGAAGCCGCCCTACATGGCACGTGGTGGTGGTGGTGCTGCTGCTGCTGATGATAATGATGATGATGATGATGGTGGTGGTGGTGGTGCATTTAGTACACGACTGCTACATTTTAATATAAGACGGCTACAATATAGTACAAAACTGACATATTTAATATAAGACTACTACATTGTAGTATACGACTGCTACATTTTAGTATAAGACTGTTGCATTATTGTATGGGACTGCTACATTATAGTATGGGACTGTTTTATTTTAACACAAGACTGCAACATTAAAGTACAAAACTGATATGTTTAATATAAGACTACTACATTGTAATATAAGACTGCTACACTCTGATATAAGACTGCTGCATTATAGTATGGGACAGCTATATTTTAATACAATACTGCTATATTATAGTACATGACTCTACTACATTTTATTAAAAGACTGCTAAAGTATAGAACAAAACGGATACTTTTTAGTACAAGACTGCTTCCATATAGTATAAGACTGCAACATTTTGGTACAAGACTGTTACATTTTCTTCAAATTAAAGTGTAAATGGAATCATCGTAGATTCCACTCTGTTTTCATTTAAATGTTAAGTAAAATGTCACGACTACCTCAAACAAAGAGATGATAGTTTTCCTTCTGTGTGCTGTATTATCTGTTGTGGTACATTTACGTAAGCTAGATAAAGATAGGGCACGACTAACCTTGACCCCGAATACATCCAGATCCATGAAACCATGTTAAGTTACAGAAAACATATGAATAAGTCAGGGTAACACGCCGACATTTTGAAAGTGCGAAGAGCTTTTCTGTCTCTGAAACTAAGGTTACACAGAGACAGCAGGAAATTCACTTCACTTCATGATGTAGAGAAGCGAAATGTGAGAGTGAAGTTAAGACTCTCAGCTATCTGCTTAGAACCTGAAGTGATGGTCTCTAAACTGTGTGGGAATGACTTTTTAAAAAATAAAATTATGCATTTCCTTCTATCTTCACCAAACATTTTCCGATTTGGTTTTACAACGAGTTGGGAGAGGTTGATGTAATGAAAAGGTCGGGTTATACAGAGTGTTTTTAAAGTCTCACTACACTTTCAATGTAAAAATGAAGAAAATGGCGTCATAAAAAAATGTGCTGCACAGCCAATCGTGAAGAAAAATGCAGTGAATGGTTGCCATCTGCTGGAGTAATTTTTTGCACTGAAAACAGAACAGTGTTATCAATGGAAGAAATAATTTCTTTGATTGAACAAGAGTTTAGAAATGGCGGTCAATACACACGGATGGTTGTTCAAAGATTTATAGCAAAAGTTCCTGATAAACAACCTCCTCATCGCACTACGGTTAGAAATTTGTTGAATAAATTTCGTGATACGGGAACTGTGGAAGATGCTCCGCGATCTGGTAGGCATGCTGTGTCTGAATAAAAATGTCTAGATATCCAAGACAAAATCCTGAAAAGTTCATGCAAGTTCTTAGGGAAAATGTCGCAAGAAGTGAACGTATCACTGAGCACAGTGCACAAAACTCTTAAACATCGGTTAAATTTTCATTCACACAAGATTTATCTTGTGTCCGAACTAAAAGAGTATGACAATCAATCGAGAGTCAACTACTCCACGTAGTTTCAAGCATTTTTAGCTGAAGAAGATAAGTCAACTCTCAATTTAACATTCTTCTCTGATGAGGCATGGTTTCATCTATCTGGATATATTAACAGCCAAAGTAATCGTATTTGGAGCAGTGTTAAACTCAATGCATTTTCATGAAGCGCCGCTACACGATGCGAAAATTTGGGTAATTTGTGGTAGAAAACGTTTAATTGGATCAATTTTATTCAACACTATAAATGCCGATCGGTACCATACTGACATTCTGGAACCTTTTATAGAACATCTGATTGAACGTGAAATTGAAGAAGCGTGGTTCCAACAAGATAGTGCAACTGCACACATAGCTAGAGCAACACAAGGTTTTTGGAAGAAATTTTCGCAAATCGCAAAATATCTCACAGGATTTGGCCGGCACGTTCTCTAATCGATTAGATTCCAATCCATTAGATTATTATCTATGCAGTTTCTCGAAAGGAAATGTTTACAAAATTAATGTACAAACAATTGAAGACCTGAAAGAAGCAATCAGAATTACTGTTCAAGAAATAACAACAGACACATTGCACAAGGTATTTGACAATATGAAGAGACGTGTACAGTCATGTCTTGAAGCCCGTGGTGGACATTTCCAACACCTGTTATAATGAATATTTCAGTGGTACATTCCAGCTAACCCAAAACAGCGTTGTATCATTGCAGTCACTATTGTAACTAATTAAATGACCTTTTTAAAGCACATTTTGTGATGACGTCTTTTACTTTATTTTTCACAATTTTTTTTAATAGAAAGTGTGGTGAGATTTTAAAAACACCCTGTACAATCTGGGGGTAAAACTTTCTACCGAATCACCCACATATCTCATCACACAAACCTACACACATACATACACACACCTACTCACATACACACACACACATATTCACACGCATTAAGCTGAGACTTCATGGCGCGTGACTTGTTTTGTTGGACATTATTTTTTTTGTGTAAATGTGACTTCGCCTCTGAAAATAACAAAAGGTATAACGTAAATGCGACACTAAAGTGACAAAGTATAGAAATAATGAATGTTTACCGGCCGAACTATTGTATTTTTAGTTCTGACTTGCAAGTTTTGGCTTAACTGTCTGATTTTTGAAATCGTAACGAGTTCTTCTTGCGAAATGTCAAGGTCAAACTAAGCTAACACCTTCTGTAAGTTTCTTTGTTTGACGTACGCAGATGTCAAAGTTTTCAAGGACAGAATTTTGCATAAGTTTTTAAATCTGTGGGTTTGTGAGTGCTATATAAAGCGCGCTTCTACTGTGAATTTCTAACATGAATGCACCAGAAGACTGTCTACTTCAGATTACAGTCAAACAGGAAACGCGCTCCGTAGGTGTTTTTGATATAAAGTGTTTTAACTGATAGTGGGGTGGGGGCAGGGGGTTAAAAAACTAGTTATATTATGCTTTGAAACTGTAATAAATCATGATTTTTTAACTGTAAAAGAGCATGCTTGTAGAATGTAATAGATCATAATTGTAGGATGTAATAGATCATGATTGTGGATTGTAGAAGATTATGCTTGTAGACTGTAATAGATCATGATTGTGGACTGTAATACACGATGCTTGTGAAATATAACAGATCGTGATTGCAAACTGTAATAGATTATGCCTGTGAAATATAATAGATCATGAGTGTGAACTATAATAGATCATGAACAGTTAGTGTATAAGTATACACAACTAAGTATATAACTATACACGAAACCAATGAAGTAAAGCTGTGATAATAAAATGTATAATCAAGGAAAAAGTAGGAATAAATTTATTAATTAACGAACACACAGTTGTGACGTTTCGATGCGAACCTTAATTATACAAAAACACACAGATGGAAGAAATTGAGAAAGAAGATAAAATATGAATTCACGTGAATGCTGTGTAAAGGGTTGAAACGGAAAAACTAGAATAAATAAAATAAATGGAGCAATTAGCTGTGGTTTGTAAGAAACTGTGTTCAGAAATGGGCATGGTGGAGTGTTAAGAACGTTTTAAATGGAACTTTGCAATGCATTATAGGTGAGTCGTTAAGGAAGAGGTGGGGGTAGGGGGCATAGAAAGGGGAGAGAGTGTTATAACAGTAGTCTAACTAGGAGAAGGTGGAATAGATGATTGCAGCTGGAGTAGAGGGGTAGTAATCTGATGCCACGAGGAGGTTTTGAAATATGTGTAGCAAGTGAGAAAGGATTGCAACTTGGTGCAGAGGGAATATGCTTGAGGGAGAGAGGAATGTTAGGTGTAACTGAATTGCGAGTTCAAACCGTGTGATTCCAATATCCCATATTCCTGAATGTAGCAGTTCTCAATCGCTAGGCGGCTTCTGTCATCGGCGTGGCATTGTTTGATGGCTGTTACCAGAAAATCAGATTTGCCTATGTGGTTAGGACCATTGAAATGGTTAGGAACTGGTTTCAAAGCATACTGGGTGATATCATATAGATATTTCTCCATGCGGTAACCTAATCTGAGACCAGTTCACCAATATACATTATCATGCATCTTCTGCATACTGTGGCATATATCACATTACAGGACTCGCATGTGAATCCCTCATGGAGAGTGAGGATAGTTTTGGGAAAAATTATCGTTTTCGTTTCCCAAACTACAGAGAAAGTAATATAGCGAGGGTGGTTACATTTTCTGTTGCCAACATATGCAAGATTCCGCTTCAGGTGACTCATGGGCGACAATAACTTTAAGATTTGGATCCAGTAGGGGCAGATCAGAGAAAATGTCGCGAGTATAGTGGAAGTTATGAAAGGTTGTTAGAAACATGAAGACATAAAGACGCAAGCGATGAAAAGTTGTTAGAAATATGAAGACATAAATACGCAAACGATGAAAAGTTGTTAGAAATATGAAGACATAAAGACGCAAACGATGAAAATTTGTTAGAAATATGAAGACATAAAGAGGCAAGCGATAAAAAGTTGTTAGAAATATAAAGACATAAAGACGCAAACGATGAAAAGTTGTTAGAAATATGAAGACATAAAGACGCAAGCGATGAAAAGTTGTTAGAAATATGTAGACATAAAGACGCAAGCGAAGAAAAGTTGTTAGAAACTAGTACACATAGAGGTGCAAGTTATGAAAATTTGCTAGAAAAGAAGAAGACATAAACGTGCAAGTTATGAAGAGTTGTTAGAAGACATAAACGTGCACGGGATGAGGAATTGTTAGAAGCAAGTACACATAAAAGTACAAGTTATGAGGAGTTGTTATATTAGAAGAAGACATAAACGTGGAAGTTATGAGAAATTGTTAGAAATAAGTACACATAAAGGTGCAAGTTATGAGGAGTTGTTAGAAACAATAAAATATTTTATTATCAGTAAAGCAGTCTGGGAGCAAGTGAATAACATATTATTGTGCCTTCCATGTTAAACATACTCATGTATCCCGGTTTTGTGGACTAAGATAAGTTCATGTATGAATTATATTATGGCTAGAAACCTCAAGAAGCTCGTATGTGACGTAGCAGAGTTTGTAGCTTTGAAACATTCAGTCACAGGCACACAGTTTTAACATTTTCTGTCAATGTTTTCTTCTCCTACCTGGCAGGTATATTTGATCTTTTCCACACCGCTTCCTGAAGATGGAGCTTACAACTTTACTGATACTCACCATCATTTTTCTGGCTGTTTTATTTTGGTACTCTCGCCCTGACCCTCGACTTCCACCCAGTCCAGTGCGACCCCTACCAATTTTTGGTCATTTGTTCAACATGAAAGAAGACACCCGAGTTTTATTCAGAAAATGGAGGAAACAATGTGGAGATGTTTTCAGGTGAGTAACGGCTGGGGCATATAGTCTTCCACAAAGTCTAATTCCAATATCCCATATTCCTGAATGTAGCAGTTCTCAATCGCTAGGCGGCTTCTGTCATCGGCGTGGCATTGTTTGATGGCTGTTACCAGAAAAACAGATTTGCCTATGTGGTTAGGACCATTGAAATGGTTAGGAACTGGTTTCAAAGCATGCTTGGTGATATCATATAGATATTTCTCCATTCGGTAACCTAATCTGAGACCAGTTCACTAATATACATTATCATGCATCTTCTGCATACTGTGGCATATATCACATTACAGGACTCGCATGTGAATCCCTCATGGAGAGTGAGGATAGTTTTGGGAAAAATTATCGTTTTCGTTTCCCGAACTACAGAGAAAGTAACATGGCGAGGGTGGTTACATTTTCTGATGCCAACATATGCAAGATTCCGCTTCAGGTGACTCATGGGCGACAATAACTTTAAGATTTGGATCCAGTAGGGGCAGATCAGAGAAAATGTCGCGAGTATAGTGGAAGTTATGAAAGGTTGTTAGAAACATGAAGACATAAAGACGCAAACGATGAAACATTGTTAGAAATATGAAGACATAAATACGCAAACGATGAAAAGTTGTTAGAAATATGAAGACATAAAGACGCAAACGATGAAAATTTGTTAGAAATATGAAGACATAAAGACGCAAGCGATGAAAAGTTGTTAGAAATATAAAGACATAAAGACGCAAACGATGAAAAGTTGTTAGAAATATGAAGACATAAAGACGCAAGCGATGAAAAGTTGTTAGAAATATGTAGACATAAAGACGCAAGCGAAGAAAAGTTGTTAGAAACTAGTACACATAGAGATGCAAGTTATGAAAATTTGCTAGAAAAGAAGAAGACATAAACGTGCAAGTTATGAGGAGTTGTTAGAAGACATAAACGTGCAAGTTATGAGGAGTTGTTAGAAGACATAAACGTGCACGGGATGAGGAATTGTTAGAAGCAAGTACACATAAAAGTACAAGTTATGAAGAGTTGTTATATTAGAAGAAGACATAAACGTGGAAGTTATGAGAAATTGTTAGAAATAAGTACACATAAAAGTACAAGTTATGAGGAGTTGTTAGAAACAATAAAATATTTTATTATCAGTAAAGCAGTCTGGGAGCAAGTGAATAACGTATTATTGTGCCTTCCATGTTAAACATACTCATGTATCCCGGTTTTGTGGACTAAGATAAGTTCATGTATGAATTATATTATGGCTAGAAACCTCAAGAAGCTCGTATGTGACGTAGCAGAGTTTGTAGCTTTGAAACATTCAGTCACAGGCACACAGTTTTAACATTTTCTGTCAATGTTTTCTTCTCCTACCTGGCAGGTATATTTGATCTTTTCCACATCTCTACCTGAAGATGGAGCTTACAACTTTACTGATACTCACCATCATTTTTCTGGCTGTTTTATTTTGGTACTCTCGCCCTGACCCTCGACTTCCACCCAGTCCAGTGCGACCCCTACCAATTTTTGGTAATTTGTTCAACATGAAAGAAGACACCCGAGATTTATTCAGAAAATGGAGGAAACAATGTGGAGATGTTTTCAGGTGAGTAACGGCTGGGGCATATAGTCTTCCACAAAGTCTAACAACAGCTGGTACATATAGTCTTCCACAAAGTCTAACAACAGCTGGTACATATAGTCTTCCACAAAGTCTAGTCTAACAACAGTTGTTACATATAGTTTTCCACAAAGTCTAACAACAGCTGTTACATATAGTCTTCCACAAAGTCTAACAACAGCTGTTACATATAGTCTTCCACAAAGTCTAACAACAGCTGGTACATATAGTCTTCCACAAAGTCTAGTCTAACAACAGTTGTTACATATAGTCTTCCACAAAGTCTAACAACAGCTGTTACATATAGTCTTCCACAAAGTCTAACAACAGCTGTTACATATAGTCTTCCACAAAGTCTAACAACAGCTGTTACATATAGTCTTCCACAAAGTCTAACAACAGCTATTACATATAGTCTTCCACAAAGTCTAACAACAGCTGGTACATATAGTCTTCCACAAAGTCTAGTCTAACAATAGTTGTTACATATAGTCTTCCACAAAGTCTAACAACAGCTGTTAGTTTCCACAAAGTCTAACAACAGCTGTTACATATAGTCTTCCACAAAGTCTAACAACAGCTGTTAGTTTCCACAAAGTCTAAAAACAGCTGTTCTAGTGACAGAAACATTAGCCACTACGAAACTTCAAACAATCTATTAATAACGTCTAAGGCATAGATTCTTGTAAACAATCTAATAACACAGGCTGAGACATACAGTCTTGAAAACATTTTAATAACACCGGCCGAGACGAAAAGTCTTGTAAACAGTCTTACAACAACTGAGACATAGTGTCTTATAAGCAATATTATCACAACTAGTACATGTATTCTTCCAAATAGTCTAGCAACAACAAGACATATAATATTATAAGCAACCTAGCTGGGGCATATGCAATTATCAATAATATTATAACAACGGCAGAGACATATTGTGTTATCATCAATCTGATAACAACGGCAGAGACATATTTTCTTATCAAGAATCTTATAGCAACGGCAGAGACAGATGTTTTGTAAACAATCTGTTAACTCCGGCTGGGACTTATATTCCTATAAATAATCGTATAAAACTGATATTCTTCCAACCAGTCTAACAACAGCTGAGACATATAGTCTTATTAATAATCCAGTTGGGACATATCGTCTTAGAAACAATTTTATAACAACAGTAGAGACATGGTGGCATTGTATACAATACAACAACAGCCGCAATTGTCTTCTTCTTAGTTGCGTGCGCGTGTAAGTGTGTGCGCTCATTTTCAAACATTTTGTCACTCACTGTTAACTTTGTAACATACCTGCATGTAAAGAAAGTAACGGTTAGCACAGCGCAAACGTAGTCCAACATTTCCGATTATCGAAGTGAATTTCGTTCCATGTTACGTTAGTAGATTTGCTTGCACCTTCTACAAACACCATCGTTTTGTTCAACTGTGTTAATCAGATACTAAAACGCCAGCTGATATTTTGCTGTGTTCTGAACAAACTAAACCCAAAACTAAACACTTATAAACTAAACAATGCTGAACTAAACAAAGCTAAGTTAAACAACGAGCCATCCAACCCTGTAAAAATAAATGCACCACATTTGACTTCTTGGAATGCACATTGTAAAGCGTTTTTCACAGCTACCATTTAGTAATAGTAGCAGTGGGCATTAGTATTAGTAGTAGTGGTCATTAGTAATAATGCTAGAAATAATACAGATAGTAATTGCAATTCTTTGGTGAAACGGGACAGGTATTCCTGTTTTAAGCCATTGGCCAGTGTGGAAACTTTAAATATGTGAAACATAAGACACTGTGAAACTTCAAAGTGTGTGAAACATAAGACACTGTGAAACTTCTAAGTGTGTGAAACATAAGACACTGTGAAACTTAAAAGTGTGTGAAATATAAGACACTGTGAAATTTCAAAGTGTGTGAAACATAAGACACTGTGAAACTTTAAACTGTGTGAAACATTAGACACTGTATAATTTTAAAGTGTGTGAAATATAAGACATTGTGAAACTTTAAACTATGTGAAATATTAGACACTGTGTAATTTTAAATTGTGTGAAATGTAAGACATTGTGAAACTTTAAACTATATGAAACATTAGTCACTGTGAAACTTTAAACTATATAAAACATTAGTCACTGTGAAATTTTAAACTATGTGAAACATTAGTCACTGTGAAACTTTAAAGTCTCTGAAACATTAGACACTGTGAAATTTTAAATTGTGTGAAACATTAGTTGCTGTGAAACTTTAAACTATGTGAAACATTCATTAGACGCTGTGAAACTTTAAAGTGTCTGAAACATTAGATACTGTGATACTTTAAAGGAATATTGCAGAGGAATGTATGATACAACTGACTATGAAAACAGAAATCAAGAGTGTGAATTATTATTCGAGGAGAAAGAACCAGAACCAACAATAGAAGATGTTTTATGGCCAATAAAGAATCTGAAATATAGTAAATCACCAGGATGTGATGAGATAACAGCTGAACTTATTAAAGCAGGAAGAAATGAATGTGCAACAATCTATCATGCACTATGTAAAAAGATATGGCATTCAGGTAGTTGGCCAAAAGAATGGAACAGAACTGTATTCATACCACTGCCAAAAAAAGGTAACTTGAAATTATGCACAAACTACATAACTGTTGCCCTGATTAGTCATGCCAGTAAAATTCTGTTAAAAATCGTAATGGATAGACTTCGTAAGAAAACGGAAGAAGTCAATATGGTCCAATCTGGTTTTAGACAAGGAAGAGGAACATGAGATCATATTTTCAATATGAGATTAATAATAGAGAAATGCAGAGAATTTAATGTGAATCTATACTTATCTTTTATATACTATTCAAAAGCATTTGATTGTGTACAACACCAGAAGCTTTGAGAGATAATGGATGAAGTGAGATTTCCAACACATATGATACAATTAATATCACTGTTGTATCTAGACCAACAGGCAGCAGTTAGAATAAATAGTGAAACAACAACCTGGTTTGACATAAAACAAGGGGTCTGTCAGGGGTACATATTGTCGTTTACTTATTTAACTTGTATACTGAAAATATAATGAGGAATGTTAGAGAAGATATAGACAAAGAATATTACGATGCCTTAAAAATAGGAGGTTATGAAATACCAGAGATTAGATATGCTGATGACACAGTATTACTGTCCAAAACACAAAAAAGAATGGAAAAACTAATTATGTCAGTCCGTAAGAATAGTGAAGAGCAAAACCTCTATCTTAATGTGAAAAAAACTAAATTGATGACAACTAACAAAACAGACAAGGCAGCTAAAATATATATCAAAAGGAAAAATTGGAAGAAGTGGAGAGTTTTGAATATCTTGGATCACTGCTGACTAATAATCTTATCTTATATCTTATATCCTTCCCGTGCCGTTAAACGTCACATAGGGCTCGCAAAGTAGTTTGCCAATTTTTCCTGTCTTCAGCGAGTCTTTCAACCTCATCAAAGGATTCTATGCCTGTTAACTTGGCCTCTCTTAATAATGTCCTCTTCAGAGTTTCACGCGGTCTGCCCCTTTTTCTTCGGCCTGTTGTGTTCCACTTGATAGCTTGTTTTGGGATTCTCTGATCATTTCTTCTCATCAAGTGACCAACATATGTCCATCTCCTTTTCCTGATCACCCATGAGACTGGTTGTTGTTCAGTCATCTACTAATAATGGAGATACAATAAAAGAAATGAAAAGGAAGACATCTATTGCTCATCAAAAAGTAAAAGAACTAAAGGATCTGTGGAGAGTACCAGACAGAACTACAAAAATAAGATTTTTAAGGGCATGCATCTTTCCCATCGCAACATATGCTTATAAGACATGGACACTTAACAAAACAGCTGAGAAACACATAAATGCCTTTGAATGTAAATGCTACAGAAGAGTTCTTCCAATATCATGGACACAAAAATTAACAAATATATCCATACTCATCATCATCATCATCAGGTGCTGTGCCAACTTTGGCTATTATGCTTCTCCAGATTACACGATCCTTCATGAAGGCCATCAGCTCAGTTGGTGATCTCCTCTCACACCATCCCGTCAGACTGTCCAGTATCATTTCTCTTTGTCTTCCTCTTGATTTTCTTCCTTCTATTTTTCCTGTTGTTATAATATTTTCTATGCCCCCTCTTCTCATTGTATGTCCTATGAAAGTACATTATCTCTCTTTTATCTTTTTGACAAGGTTTTTTTGTCTCTCCAGCTCTTCTCATACATTCTTCATTAGTTATTTTTGCTGTCCAGAGGATTCACAACATTCTTATAATGAACCACATTTCTGCTGCTTCCAATGATTTTTTGCAGACCTGCCTATTGTCCATGATTCACATCCATATAACAAGATAGGTTCAGTATATCATTTTAGTACTCACTTTCTAACATTCATTGATAAGGACGTGTTGGTTAATATGTTTCTCATTCTCTGAAATGCAGTCTTTGCTTGGCCTATTCTGTTCCTAATTTCTGTTCTGCATTTCCCATCTGAAGTTATTACTGCTCCAAGGCATTTGAATTTCTGCACCTGCTTTAGAGTTGTTCCGTTTAATTTAATACTGCATGCTAGTGGATTCTGTTTCTTAGATATAACCATAGTCTCTGTCTTTTTGATGTTCAAAGTAAGGCCTTTCTGTTCACTTTCTTTAGTGACTTTATCCAAGAGTTTTTGCAGTTAGGTCTTGTTGGTTCTCAGCTATCATTACTGTGTCGTCAGCATACCGAAGGTTGTTAATATTGTATCCTCCAATTTTTATACCTGGTTCATATCCATACTACAAGAACTTAATATTGAAGAATGCTGGCTAATAAAGAGGATTAAACAGAGAAACTAAATATTTTGAACACATTAAACATCATGATAATTTAAAGAAGGTCATCTTGGAAGGGTACATAATGGGAAAAACGAAAGAGAGGAAGACCGAGGCGAAGATGGCTGCAAGACATCGTTGATAATCTGCAAATGGATGCATCAGCAGCAGGGCATCTTGCTTACAACGGAGAGGCCTACAGGAGAGCTGTTAGATAGGCAAAGTTTCACAAGCGACATGCAAATGACTGAAACTTTAAAGTGTGTGAAACATTAGTCATTGTGGAACTTTCAAGTGTGTGAAACAATAGACACTGTGGAACTTTAAACTTTGTGAAATTTCACCTTGACAGCTTGCAAGTGGCAGGGAAGCTGATTGTTGTACTCAATAGCTATGACCTTATCAAGGAAGCTCTGGTGAAGAAAGCAGATTACTTCTCGTACAGGCCGCCATTCTTCATTGACCAGGTATCTATTATAATTATTATTATTATCATTATTATTGTGTATTAATACTGCATACAGTCTTATAGTCCAAGAAAGATCATTGTTAATATAGCTTCCTTCTTAACCTTTATTGTGCAAGAACTGAAACTACAAGATCTGTATTAACAGACAGTTCTTCTTGTGTTCTGTCTATGAAACACAAGCCTGGCATCGCCACATCTAACTCCCAGTTCTTTCATCCTGACAAAGACCCTGTAGCACCATGTGTGTCAAAATCTGTCATATCAGCTTGCATGAGGACTTTAACAATGTTTGATAGATCTAGGACCCAACCTTTTGTTATTGTAAATGTAAACAGCTCAGGAAACTCCACTTAACTTTCATGTTCACCAACATCTTAATGCCTCTAACAGAAATGATAGTGAAGCTAGAAATATGAGAAGGCAGTGTTGCCCAAAGCTGTTCCTTTCATCTGAATGCTAGTGTTGTCACTATCTTATTGATCCCATGTCCCTTGTTTGTAAAATTCTAATTCTGACACTGTTTCAGCTTGAGCCACAGTTACTACTAATAACATTGCTACAGTGTATTCCCAAAAGTGCAGTTGTCTTTACCCTTACTACAACCACTATCATCACCTCTAAGTCTGTCAAGACTACAAATGGTAGGGGAATTCAGTGAAATGTTTATTTTAAGCATTGATTATATTTTTTAGTGCTATTATAATACATTTTTCTTCACTTTTCAGTGATAGAACAGTGATAGAACTCTATAGAACAGATTTTTAAAAATATTTAGTGATAGTTTAGTTTACCTTAAGAACATACTTATTAAATGATAGTGATAGTTTAGTTTCTCTGCTGAACATATTTGTATGTATTTAGTGGCGTTTTAGTTTGTTTTTTTTTTTAGAAAAAACTTCTTAAACATGTAGTGATAATTTAGTTTCTTTATAAACCATATTTCTTAAATGTTTAGTGGTAATCTATTTTCCATTACGAACATACTTCTTAAATGGTTAGTTCATATGTTGAACAGAAAATGTAGTTCTTCATAACACACATTTAGTGAATATTGAATTCTGTTCTTGGAGAAATATGTGTGAGAAAATACTAAAGTTTAATCATACAGACTGAAACAGGACAAGATAACTCATCCAAAAGATTACCATGACAATCGAAAACAAAAATCAGTAGAAGGTTACAATTATGGCAGGTTTAGAGAGAAGATACATACCACAGCGAAGAACTAACATGTACGTCTATCGAAAATTTATTTATTCGGTTTATTCTATCTATTGTCTTATTCATAGAATTACTGTAGTTTATTTGGGAACTAGTTTTTTTTTCACGTCACAATGTGCAATCTGAACTGATGGGAAGTAAGAGATTCTCTTATTTTATTGTGGTCGTGTTATTGTGAGAAGTAAGAGGTTCTCTTATTTTATTGTAATCTTGTACTGGTGAGAAGTAAGAGATTCTCTTACTTCATTGTGGTCTTCTATGGGTGAGAAGTAAGAGATTCTCATATTTTATTGTGCTCTTGCACTGTTAAGAAGTAAGGGATTCTCTTATTTTATTGTACTCTTGTACTGGTGAGAAGTAAAGGACTCTGTTATTTTATTGTGCTCTTGCACTGTTAAGAAGTAAGAGATTCACTTATTTTAATGTAATCTTGCACTGGTGAGTAGTAAGAGTTTCTCTTATGTTATTGTAATCTTGTACTGGTGAGAAGTAAGAGATTCTCTTATTTTATTGTGGTCTTGTATGGGTGAGAAGTAAGAGATTCTCTTATTTTATTATATTCTTGCACTTAGTATAAGTAAGAGATACTCTTATTTTATTGTGCTCTTGTACTGTTAAGAAGTAAGGGATTTACTTATTTTATTCTAATCTTGTACTGATGAGAAGTAATAGATTCTCTTATTTTATTGTGCTCTTGAACTGTAAAGAATTAAGGGATTATCTTATTTTATTGTAATCATGTACTGGTGAGAAGTAAAAGATTCTGTTATTTTATTGTGCTCTTGCACAGTTAAGAAGTAAGAAATTCTCTTATTTTATTGTAATCTTATACTGGTCAGAAGTAACAGATTCTCTTATTTTATTGTGGTCGTGTTATTGTGAGAAGTAAGAGGTTCTCTTATTTTATTGTAATCTTGTACTGGTGAGAAGTAAGAGATTCTCTTACTTCATTGTGGTCTTCTATGGGTGAGAAGTAAGAGATTCTCATATTTTATTGTACTTTTGTACTTATGAGAAGTAGGATATTCTCTTATTTTATTGTAATATTGTACTGGTGAGAAGTAAGAGATTCTCTTATTTTATTGTGCTCTTGCACTGTTAAGAAGTAAGGGATTCTCTTATTTTATTGAAATCTTTTACTGATGAGAAGTAAAAGATTCTCTTATTTTATTGTGCTCTTGGACTGTTAAGAAGTAAGAGATTCTCTTATTTTATTGTATTTTTATACTGGTGAGAAGTAAAAGATTCTGTTACTTTATTGTGTTCTTGCACTGTTAAGAACTAAGAGATTCTCTTATTTTATTGTGTTCTTATACTGGTGAGAAGTAAGAGATTCTCTTATTTTATTGTGGTCTTATACTGGTGAGAATTAAGAGATTCTCTTATTTTATTGTGTTCTTATACTGGTGAGAAGTAAGAGATTCTGTTATTTTATTGTACTCTTGTACGGGTGAGAAGAAAGAGATTCTCTTATTTTGTTATACTCTTGTACTTGAACATGAGATAAAGTGTATAGGTTGTGGTCCCTGGCTCAGGACAAGACACTTAGAAAAATGTCATGTGCTTCTCTCCACTGAAAGTTAATGCAGACGGGAACAGCATGCATGTTATTGGTAGTTGTTGTTGATTTGACAAGTACATTAGCTTGTAATATCACAAAAGAATGAAATGTTTCTCACACGATAAATCATATTGTATTTAAAGATTCATACCTGACTGAAAATTGTTTTATTAATTATAACTTTTAGAGGGTAACAAAACCTTTATAATTATGTTAATATAAGATATTTTGTTCACGATATAATTTCTTTTATTCTTCAAGGTAATGGATTATCCAGAGAAAGGAGTGGTTTTCTCTAACGGTCCTCTCTGGAAAGAACAGAGATCTGTGGCCTTGTCCATTCTCAGAGCGTTTGGAATGGGAAAGAATCTTCTGGCGGAGAAAATACAGGAAGAAGTTGGTTGTTATGTAGAATATCTAGCAAGTCTGAAAGGAAAACCAACAAATATCCGAGTTATGACCAACATTAGCACGTCCAACATTATCTGTTCAATTTTGATTGGCCATAGATTTGAGTATGATGACAAAGTCTTTCAAAGCTTCATACACATGTTGAGCACTCTAGCTTTAGAACAACAAAATATGAGTTTAATCAATTTTATGCAGTGGCTACGCTACCTGCCTGGAGACTTCTTTCGGGCCAAAAAATTATCTGCGAGCAACCGGGGAATAATAAATATGCTTATTAAGTTCATAGAAGAAAAGAAACGACACGTAGAAGACTCAAACGACGTGTGTAATCTGATTGACGCTTACATTATTGAAAGAAACAGGAAAATCCAAGCTGGCATATCAACTACAATGGATGATGGTAATTTAATCAAAATTACGAACGATCTTTTCGGTGCTGGAACTGAGACCACAAGTACCACAATTTACTGGTGTATTATGTATATGCTCCACTACCCAAAAATACAAGAAAATGTGTACAAAGAGATAAAAGACAAAGTTGGAACAGATCGACGTCCAAACATACAAGATAAGACTAAGCTAACATATCTGAACGCTGTCATCATGGAGACCCAACGTCTGGCCAGTATCGTCCCACTCTCAGTACCCCACATGTGCTCAGATGAAGTAACAATTCGAGGCTACACCCTGCCTAAAGGAACCTATGTCCTTCCAAACCTGGACTCTGTCCTACATGATGAGGACACTTGGGGATCTGATGCTCTAAGTTACCGACCTGAACGATTCATTGATGACAGCGGTAAACTGAAGATTCCAGAACAGTTTATCCCCTTCAGTACCGGACGCCGCGTCTGTCTGGGGGAGGCTATAGCAAAGATGGAACTGTTTCTATTTCTATCCTCCATGTTCCAGAAGTTCCAGTTTCTTCCACCAGCTCCAAACTCTGTTCCAAAAATGGAATATAAGTGTGGTATAGTTGCAGCTCCAAAACCATATGAAGTGAGGATTATTGAGAGAAAGTAAAGCTAACAATTATTACGAGGGAAGAGAGAAGTGCATCGTGTCTCTCAAAATTTAAAAGACCGTCACTTTGTACGGGTGCAAAGAAGTTATTTTTGTTCACAAGAACCAAGAAAAATAAACGATGTTTTTTTTCCTTAGCGGACATTTCGTTGAAATTAATTATCAAGATCTTCTGCCAGCTGATTTGATTTTGTTGAAATATCATTTTCAAAGCATAGATCATCCTGCCTGTGTAAAGAATATAAAAATAAATGACTTCAATATTTGATACTTTCAGACAGAGAGAATTTTAGAAGTAAAGAAAGACTTATCTGTGTGTTTCATTGACTATACAAATGCATTTGACAAACTTAAAAATGTCGAAATCATGAAAATGTGAGAGGATATAAATATTATATATATATATATATATATTATATATATATATATATATATATATATATATATATATATAATATATATATTGTCATTTATCCCTCATAAATATTCAGGTTTCCTCGCTGTGATGATTCGCTCATCACTGCCTGCAGTGCTTCTTGCCGATTCAAACATTGTCCACAAGTCATCTACTGACTTCATTGTTGTGACAACATTAGACATTTTTTCCTCCTATAATTGTGTCAGCCATTTGCGGAATATTTACAGACAGCAGAGACAGAACAACAAAGAATATCAGGCCAGTGAACGAGGCAGGAGTCAAAATATAGATATTTTAATAATTTTAAATCCCCCGATAGGAAAAGTTTTTAGAACGTGTCGTTTTGCATAAATAGATATGAAACTTTGGCAGCCTGGATTATAAGAGAACAGACATGAAACTTTGGCAGCCTGGATTATAAGAGAATAGACATGAAACTTTGACAGCCTGGATTATGAGAGAACAGATATGAAACTTTGACAGCCTGGATTATGAGAGAACAGATATGAAACTTTGGCAGCCTGGATTATGAAAGATGTATTTGATTGTTTCGGCCTTCTAAAATTCTAAGGAATACTTTTGAAAGCCTGCCCTGGACATATATCTTAGATATATTTTTAGCGTTGTTGTTCATTATGTTGTTGTCCATTATGTTGTTCTCCATTATATTTGTTGTCCATTATGTTTGTCACAACAGAAAGGATGTTAAAGCAATAGAGGTCTCACCTGGACAAGAGCAGAAAAAAAAGTCAAAGGACAGGCTTTTGTAGAAAAATCTTGCAGAAGCCCCATGTGCCCTGGGCACTTAAGGTTCAGAGAGAGAGATGTCTGTCACGACTGCTATATAATGCTGATTTCCTTATCCGTGCTGTAGCCAGTGAATGAAAGGTGAAGAATGCAGTTAATATGGCTGACTACTCGTCGGTGTAAGACATCAGTTCTACACAAAGGCAAAGAAAGACTGGGGAAGATTCTTGTAGTCTACCTGAACTTTCAGAAGTGTTTTATTAACATCTCTTCATTATTTGTAACAAATGAAAGATTCAAATAAACAGAATCATAACAAAAACCCACAGTTCAATTGTTATTCTCGTCCATGATCCACCCACACGTTAAAGTCATTGCATGAGTTGTGTAGTCTCAGGACTTTATGTTGACCAGTAAGTACTAGCTGAGTGCGGCTGTTTCTATTAGTGTCTGAGTGCGGCTGTTTCTATTAATGTCTGAGTGCGGCTGTTTCTATTAGTGTCTGAGTGAGGCTGTTTCTATTAGTGTCTGAGTGCGGCTGTTTCTATTAGTGTCTGAGTGCGGCTGTTTCTATTAGTGTCTGAGTGCGGCTCTTTCTATTAGTGTCTGAGTGAGGCTGTTTCTATTAGTGTCTGAGTGCGGCTGTTTCTATTAGTGTCTGAGTGCGGCTGTTTCTATTAGTGTCTGAGTGCGGCTGTTTCTATTAGTGTCTGAGTGAGGCTCTTTCTATTAGTGTCAGAGTGCGGCTGTTTCTATTAGTGTCTGAGTGCGGCTCTTTCTATTAGTGTCTGAGTGTGGTTATTTCTACTAGTGGGTGAGTGCGGCTGTTTCTACTAGTGTCTGAGTGTGGTTCTTTCTATTATTGTCTGAGTGTGGTTATTTCTACTAGTGGCTGAGTGCGGCTGTTTCTACTAGTGTCTGAGTGTGGTTCTTTCTATTAGTGTCTGAGTGTGGTTATTTCTAATAGTGGCTGAGTGCGGCTGTTTCTATTAGTGTCTGAGTGTGGTTATTTCTACTAGTGGCTGAGTGCGGCTGTTTCTACTAGTGGCTGAGTGCGTCTGTTTCTACTAGTGTCTGAGTGCGGCTATTTCTAATAGTGGCTGAGTGCGGCTGTTTCTACTAGTGTCTGAGTGCGGCTATTTCTAATAGTGGCTGAGTGAGGCTGTTTCTACTAGTGTCTGAGTGCGTCTGTTTCTACTAGTGGCTGAGTGCGGATATTTCTACTAGTGGCTGAGTGCGGCTGTTTCTACTAATGGCTGAGTGCGGCTATTTCTACTAGTATCTGAGTGAGGCTGTTTCTACTAGTGTCTGAGTGCGGCTGTTTCTACTAGTGTCTGAGTGCGGCTGTTTCTACTAGTGTCTGAGTGCGGCTGTCACACTGTGTACGGGAGCAAAGAAATATTTTTTATTCAAAAGAACCAAGAAAAATAAACGAAGTCTTTTTTTTAGCTAACAGAAGTTTGCGATATTCGTTGAAATTAATTATCAAGATTTTCTGCCAGCTGATGTGATTTTGTTGAAATATCATTTTCAAAACATAGATCATCCTGACTGTGTAAAGAATATAAAAATAAATAACTTTAATATTTGATACTTTCAGACAGAGAGAACTTTAGAAGTAAATAAATACTTATCTGTGTGTTTCATTGGCTATACCACTGCATTTGACACAGTAAAACATGACGAAATCATGAAAATGTGAGAGGATATCAATATTCAATGCAAAGATATGAGAATAAATAATATGTATTGAACTTAAGAAGCAAACATAAGGGTAGAAAATATGATAGGCAAATATCAAGCAATAACGGAAGGAGATACACAAGTTTGTGCCCTCATACTATTTGTTCTCACTGTATAGTGAAAATATCGTGAAACAAAAAATGCACCAGGAACTGAAGTTAGAGGCTACAGTGTGAGTTATCTATGATGTGCAGATAATACAACAGTAACAGCCAAACATGAAAGGCATACATAAATTATTAGATATAGTTGAATAAAGGAGAATTATCAGCTACATACAGTGTAAAAGTACAAGGAACAACCTTGAGACAAGTGCAGACATATAAATATCTGGGTACTCGAGTGATATCAGATGGGAAATCCACCTCGGAAATCAAGAGCAGAATAGGCCAGGCTAAAAGACCTTTCAGAAAAAAATGAGAAACACCTGGAGCAATGCACCTCTAGCACTGAACACCAGAAAAGAAATTATGAAATACAACACTGAGCCCATCATACCCTATGGAAGTGATAATCAACAGAAAGATGTCAAGTTCACTAGAGCCACTAAAGATGTGTTATTAGAAGAATGTTCAGAATACCATGCACAACTAAGATTACACACATGGAATGTCTAAACACAGCAACTACAGAAAGAACCTTATTAAATCCATACTATGAAAACGACGGTCATCGTTTATTGGACAACAGGGGAGGGCTTTAAAACTGTATAAAGCATAACAACCTGAAAGATATACAGGAAGAGGCAAGGAAAGTCACGAGAAAAAAATAATGGATAATCTAACGTGATGGCACCAAGGAAAAAAAATTCAAATGATCTGATGGGAAATATCAAAGACCGAGATTTGTGGAAAAGCATAACGGTAAACTATCACAGGACTTGATGATGATGTGCTACTTTATCTTTGTATTGCCTGTATAAATACCAACAGTATTTTTAGTTCATGTATCATTTCTGTGTATCCTAATATCCACGAACCAAGAGACAATCACCTGGCGTCGGTCAGAGCTGGTTGAATGGGTCAGTATATCTGTGGAAGAATCCGACCCTTTTCTCTGCGTCTGTCTTCAGCACCTGAACTTTCTGATGTTGCCTGCATTTCTTGTTCTAGATCTATTATTCACGCTTCTGTTGGCAACATTTTGCAAGGATTTATCTTTCTTACATATGGAAATATTATAAAAAAAAGTATTTCCATCTCCCTAATTTCCTTTGTCATGTATCCTTGATAAATATTTAAGTTTCCTCGATTTGATGATTCTCTCATCACCGCCTATCACATTTTCGGACTTAAAACATTGTCCAAGTTTGGACTAAATGGAGTTCGATATAACCATTGGAAGCAGGTATTAGAGGAAGTTTAAGTTAAGATGACAGAGTGCAACAATAATATAAAGTCAGGCGAGATACTAGAAGAGTGGTTACATAGCTACCTGCTGCTATTACCTAAACCAGGCAAAGACAACAGTGAATTGGCAGGGTACTGTATCAACTCCATGTAAAACGTTTATGGAAAGTGCTGCAGAAAACCATAGCTAAGAAACTGACATGGGAAGTAGAGAATGGCAGCTTCCAGGCACGCTATGCGGCTATCTACCCGACAGAGACACAACGAGCAACGCATCGATACTGGCATATGATGTATACGAATGGTTTCAGAGGATAGAAGAGAAGGAAGTTTTTACACTGGACCTGAAGGATGTCTATAACAGAGTAGACTACACAACACTCCTGTGTCTCATGACGGACATGGACATTGATGTCTGGATCATGCGTTAGATAACCTCAGTGCCTCTAAGGAGAATTGTGGAACATGAATCCATCCACACAGCTTCACATTCAGACGTAGACTGTCTGCAAACTCAACTGTCTTTCCCACAGACCACTTGTCATGGATTCTATCTTACGTATCATTCTAGAAATATCTAGAATGACCCCTACCCCGGAAGTTCAAAAGAGAAAATCACAAGGGCATCAAATGCCCTTATGGTAATTAATCACTTACCTCCCTTATTCTGTTACAACTAGACCTGGTCGTATACTCACATATGCAGAGGACATTCTGACATGTACACTGAAATTCCAGACAGAGGATATTTACCAACATTCAGGAAAATATCGACCACATCATGGTTTGGTGCGAGGACAACAACGCAGTGATAACCCCACCAAAGCCAAACTCCTGTGGGCTCATTAGACAACAGATCTGTGAAAACCATCTTCCCGACAATGCAATACAACATTGAAACGATCAAGAGAGAACAATGTATGAAATACTTTGGGATCACACTGACAGGACCTTATCTTTCAACCACCACGTGGACATGGTCATTCAGAAGACAAAGAAAGGACTGAGTGCAGCGAAGACCAAGGCAGGTGCTCGATTGCCACAACGGAAATTCTTCCTGCGAATACAGGCGTTGGTGATGTCTGTGACTGACTACGATCTCGACCTTCTGACTTTGTCTACGACTCAGATAACCAGGCTTGAAAGAATCCAAAATGAGGCCATGAGAGTAGTTCTGGGGTGCACAAAAATACTTCGATCATAGCTATGCCCTACTTGCTGGATATGCCCAGCATGTAAGTAAGCTACAAGAATTCGCAAGTGAAGACGCATCTCTGTATTGCCGACACAGCAAACCACCTCCTTCTACTAGAGCTGAACACAGCAAAGGACAAGAATATTTAATCGAGAGAGATCGCGGATGGCTGAGGTAGAAGAAACACTGTCAGAAGTCTGTGACCCAGAGCAGGTCTCTCTAGAACAGGAATAGACTGAAGTGCCAAACATACAGAACCTAATGAAGGTCGTGATAAAGCTTGGCTGTGAATGCTGCGACTAGTCTCAAGGCAGAGCAGAAGTCCGAGTGTAAGAACAAATTGAACAACACTCCAGACCACATGATCCTGTAATCTTCATGAACGGGTCCGTGGTACGCGGCTTAAACTTGGATGGGGATATATTATATACTGCAATGCAAACTGGTTGCAAGTAAATCAGAAGCCTATGCAGCCAACACTTCGAGCACGAGAGCGGAGGTGCAGGCAGTATCAGACGCAATCTCCTGGTTAGTGAAGCATGACGAATCGCAAGGGGTCATTCTAACAGAATACCAAAGTATGTTATGGAAAACTGAGAGACAGTTTTTCGACAAGGAGTGGGTCTAACTTCTAGAGGGCTCTCATTTATCTAGTCTAAGGTGGATCTACTGCTTAGGTCATGCAGAATTCAACGACAATAAGAAACCAGACACGGAAGTGATTCAGGGTATCCTCAGAATGGACAAGGAGGAGATTGCAAGGGCCACTTTGGATAGGCTGGGTATGAAGGACGACATCTGGCTGAATGATAGGAGTCACATCAGGAGGATGACCAAGGAAAGGGGAGGTGGACTTTTTCCGAACGGAGTGATTTAGCGCGCGTTATCTACAACCAGTGTGTGACTGGTTCCGTCAGCAGGCTCACGCTTCAGTGGTCGTTGGAAGGCAAGGAGGAGCATGTATAGGGATGCCCGAGGTGCAGGGATGCCTGTCTCTGATTACAGATTCTCCTAGAATTGTGTCGGCCATTTGTTGAATATTTACAAGCAGCAAAATCAGAGCAACAAAGAATATAAGATCCTTTACGAGGATGGAGTCATAATATACACTTTAAAAAAAATTGTTTGCAGTATCTTTTTCAATATAAAAAAATAATATGAAAAATTTGGAACGCGTCGTTTTGTATAAACAGATATGAAACTTTGTCAGCCTGGGTTATAAGAGAACAGATATTAAAATATGGCAGCCTGGATTATAAGAGAACAGATATGAAACTTTGTCAACCTGGATTATAAGAGAACAGATAAGAAACTGTGGCAGCCTGGACTATAAGAAAACAGATAAAAAACTGTGGCAGCTTGGATTATAAGAGAACATATATGAAACTTTGGTAACCTAGATTATAAGAGAACAGTTATGAAACGTTGATGGACTGGATTATAAGAGAATAGATAAGAAATTTTGGCTGCCTGGGTCATGAGAGAACAGATATGAAACTTTTGCAACCTGGATTATAAGAGATGACCAAGGCGATTATTCAGCCTTTTAAAATACTAAGGAACACATTCCCATTTCAACAACCCTGCCCTGGTCATAATTCCCCGAGATATTTATAGTGTTTTTTGTCCATTATCTTTGTCACAACTCCTGGAGATACATATAGTGTTTTCTACATTACCTTTGTCATAAATGCTAGAGATATGTATAGTGTTGTGTTGTTTTGTTATGCTGTACATTATCTTTGTCAAAACCTCTAGACATATGTAATGTTGTGTTGTTTTGTGCTGGTGTACGTTCTCTTTGTCATAACCTCTAGACATATGTAGTGTTGTGTTATTTTGTGTTGGTGTATATTATCTTTGTCACAACCTCTAGAGATATGTAGTGTTGTTTTGTGTTGGTGTACATTATCTTTGTCACAACCTCTGGACATATGTAATGTTGTGTTATTTTGTGTTGGTGTATATTATCTTTGTCACAACCTCTAGACATATGTAGTGTTGTGTTATTTTGTGTTGGTGTACATTATCTTTGTCACAACCTCTAGACATATGCAGTGTTGTGTTGTTTTGTGTTGGTGTATATTATCTTTGTCACAGCTCCTGTAGAATGCTGATGTTCATATGGCTGAGTGGAAGGTGAAGCAGGCAGGAATTATGGGTATTATTGTTGTCTCACACAATCGGAGTAAGACCTCAGTTCCAGGAAAATTCACAGAAAGTGGGGGGGAGCTTCTTGTACCTGCCTGAACTTGCAAATATGTTTTGTTAACATTTTTTCTGCTAACTTCAACTAACAAAATGCCAAGCCCATTGAATGTATATATTGAAGACAACAAAATCCAGCAAGTAAAACAATACAAGTATCTTGGATGCATGTTCACAGAAGATGGGAAGCTTGATAAAGAAACTGATGTTAGAACACAAAGAACCAATGCTGTTATATACCAGATATCCCCACTGCTCACACACCCCAACATCCCACTTGAAACTAATAGAAAATTAATTAACAACATATTCATACCAACGCTGTGCTACCAATGACAGACATGGCCACTTACTAAGAAACAACAGAGTAAAATAACCACGTGTGAAATGAAGCGTCTTAGAAAAGCAGCAAACGTCACAAGGTTTGACATGCTAAGAAGTGACACCATAAGACAGGTGGTAGGAGCTACACCATGTCTATGACACACAGAGAAGAAAAGAATCAAGTGGTTCAGTCACTTAATGATAATAACATACCGACAGCCAGACACAAGAACCTTCAACCAAAGTACTACATGACACAGAGGAAGACCCAGAAAGAGATGGAGAGATGATATCAGAGAAAGAGATAGATAGATGATATCAGAGAAACATTCCCTAATTATGGCATGACCTTCACTGAGACAAACATTTGGCCCAAAACGCCAACTGGATCTCCCCTCGACACTTCACAGTACATGAGGAAGGATAAAGTAAATTAAGCATTTCTTAATTATTTGTAACAAATGAAATATATCAATAAACAGAATCATAACAAAAAAAGCGACATTTCAGTTGTTTTTCTCGTCCATGCTCCGCCCACATGTCAATGTCAATGTCTGACTTGTATAATCTCACGAGTTTGTATGGCCGAGGGCTTGCTGACTGAAGCTCCTACTCCTAGAATTTTTTTTTTTTACTCAGATAAATTAAAGAAAATAAAGCTTCTTTCGCGATTAATAAAAAATAAGTACAATAATGTGTGGATTTCCTTTATCAAGTATGTTGTGGATAAGAGGAAAGAGAGACAAAGCGATGTAGAATTAAAGTTAAGGATAAGAGAAAAGGAAAACGAATAGATGTAGAATTAAAGTTAAGGATAAGCGGAAATGAAGATGAAACAATGTATTACTGAAGGAGACAAGGAACAGAAGGTGGTAAACAACTGAAAAAATAACTGTTGATTCAATATTTGTTTATGTGCAAGAGTAAGGAAAAAAGAACAATAAGTTATTTCTGAAAAGTGTAAAGTTTATCTGTATCACTTACATGTGGCGTGAGGGCTGAGGATGGGGAGGGGGTGTGAGTGGTGAGACACCCGTTCTCTTTATAATAACTAACCAGAACAATGGAGGTTTTAGTGGAGAACATCGCGATGTATCTAGACTCTGGTCTGCTCTCTCTCCCTCCCTCCTCTCTCACATGCACACACACACACACACACCGCAGTGTCGTAACCTAAAACCATCTTAGTGCTAGTAAACTAGTGTTTAATACGCGGTCCAGTCAAGTTGCGTACCAGATATACAAGGTTACCTTATGGCAGACATTCACCATTGTAGCCACTTACAAGGCAAAAGTAGAATTTCAGAAATTGAAAACCATCTTCTGCAAAGAGTCATTATAATTGAATGTGACAATGAAAGTATTACAGTGCTATATTGAACCTATTTTGCAACATCGATGTAAATCATAGACTACTGGCAGACACATGTGTAAATCAATGGAGGAAACAGAGATGTGGTTTCAGAGAAGAATGATGAGGATTCGAAGATAATAATGAGGAGTACTTTGTAAAAGGATTTCTTCCCAGATGATATATTTATAATTGTGCCAACACGCATCAATTATAGGCGTATGGCTCTGTGGCAGTACACAGTGAGTCAGAGATACTGACTTTGTGTGGACTTTTACTGTATTAGAAAGACTTACATGCTGTTGCTGCCTGTAAGAGTTGGTAACATTCATCATCATCATCATCATCATCATGTGCCGTGCCGACTGGCGTTGGCTATTATGCTTCTCCAGAGTATCCGATCCTTCATGCAGGCCATCAGCTCAGTTGGTGATCTCCTCTCACATCATCCCCTCAGACTGTCCAGTATCGTTTCTCTTGGTCTTCCTCTTGATTTTCTTCCTTCTATTTTTCCTGTTGTTATAATATTTTCAATGCCCCCTCTTCTCATTGCATGTCCTATGAAAGTACATTGTCTCTCTCTTTTCGTTTTGACAAGGTTTTTTGTCTCTCCAGCTCTTCTCATACATTCTTCATTAGTTATTTTTGCTGTCCAGGGGATTCGCAACATTCTTCTAATAAACCACATTTCTGCAGCTTCCAATGATTTTTGTGCAGACTTGCCTATTGTCCATGATTCACTTCCATATAACAAGATAGGTTCAATATAGCATTTTAGGACTCGTTTTCTAACATTCATTGATAAGGATGTGTTGGTTAATATGTTTCTCATTCTCTGAAATGCAGTCTTTGCTTGGCCTATTCTGTTCCTAATTTCTGTTCTGCATTTCCCATCTGAAGTTATTACTGCTCCAAGGTATTTGAATTTCTGCACCTGCTTTAGAATAGTTCCGTTTAATTTTATACTGCATGCTGGTGGAGTCTGTTTCTTAGATATAACCACACTTCTTTTGCTTCTCCACATTTGCGTCTTATTTCTTTATTTATCTTGTTATATTTTTCCTCGTTATTTTTACTCCTCCTCCTCTTGTCCATCAGTCCTAAGATGTCGTCTGTCATCCATTTATTTTTAGGGGCTTCTTTTTTAGTGTTATTATCTCCTTAACAGTTTGGTGGATAGAATCTCTTAACATTTCCCATTGTTCATCTATACTGTTTATCTTTGCTATTGCATTGTATCTATTTGTTATAATAACTTTGTATTGTTCTCGCAGTTCTTGGTCATTTTTAAGAAGTTCTATATTCAGTTTGATGTTTCTCACTTTTCTATCTGCTTTCTTTAGTTTTATTCTAACTTTTCCACAGAGTGGATCATGGTCACTATTACAGTCAGCTCCTGGCATGGTTTTTGTTGTCAGTAATGCATTGCGGAATCGTTTGTTGATTAATATGTAGTCTATCTGATTAAAAGCCTTTTTGTCTGGACTGCACCACGTTGCCAGTCTTCTTGGATGTTGTTTAAACCAGGTGTTTCCTACACCCATGCTGTGTATTCTTGCCCATTCAATTAATTTATAACCTCTGTCATTCCTCTCCCCCAGTCCATAGTCACCAACGATGTCTGAAGTTCTTCCTTTACCAACTTTGGCATTAAAATCTCCCATGACTATGGTAACTTCATGTGACTTAGTGTGTTTTAGTGCTGTCTCTATGTCATTATAAAATAACTGTACATCTTTTTCAGAGCTTTCAGATGTTGGAGCGTCCACTTGTATAATATCTATGTTTATTGGTTGTCCTTTCAGTTGGGCTAGCAGGACTCGGTCCGAAATGTTCAAATATCCTACAATTGTCCTTGCCGTTTGTTCATCAAATATAATTCCTACTCCTCGTTCATGTTTCTCACTTCCGGAATATATTATTGTATATTTATCTGAGTTTATCTTCCCTGCACCTGTCCATCTATCTTCACTCATTCCTAATATGTTGATCTTCATCCTTTCCATTTCCATCTTTACATTTTCTAATTTTCCAGCCTGGAATAAAGTTCTAACATTCCATGTTGCTATTTTTAACTTGTTAGTTTTGCCACCAGTAGCTTGATGACGATCTGGCCTCACCTGTGGCTCGTGAGCTGCCCTACCGGACGAGACTGTTCCAGAGGAACATCCATTAACGATTATTCTGTTTAAGCATAACTATTCTTGGGAATTACAACAGTGGTTTCCCGTTGCCTTCTGTCGGTTTGTGTACGGACTCTCCGCTAGCCTTTGGACTCCCTGTCCTACCCGCAAGGCAGCAGGAGCGAGAGGTTTTAAGGCGCCTCTGACCCGCCTGTATTCCCTTCACTGAGCACCTGAGGCACTTTATAGGACTAGTAGAGCCACCTACTACCCCACCTCGCTCTCTGAGTCTACCGCCAGTTGGCTAGCGCCTGCTTATTTGGATAACTCCTTATTCACAGGGATCCTCCATATCTCGAGGACTTTCACCATCCGTCACCTGTGACGAGCTGGGTTGGGGATGGTCGCCCCAGCTTTACCCAGTTGGTAACATTACTTTAGAAAAAAGCAAAACTTGTCACTATGGTGTACCCTTAGTGACAGAACAAAAATGCTAGGTTCACAACTGCCACAACAAAAACAACAATGTCATGTAATGAATACTTCTACATGACTCCCACTCACTCAACAAGAAGTTGCAACCACTCAAGAACTCCAGCTAAATTTAACGTTGACAAGTTTCATTGATGGAGAAAATGAGCGTTGAACTGATGAGTGATGTGATGAAGCCAAACGGCTTGAAAACTGTTGCCACAAGGCAGAGACCAGAGAAACATACAATAGAACTTCCTGGGCACAAAGTGAATGCCATGGGGAAGTGAATATAACAACCGAGCAGTATGAACTATTACAATCGTGAGTGTTACAAACAAATTTCTACTTACATTATTACAGAATTCTAAACAACGTACACAACTACATATCTTCCAAAAGATGAAACTCTACTTCACATTTTCAGTCCTAACCACGACAGTGCTACAAAACTATCCACATTCTACACTAGGCAAAAGTTAACAATAAAAAGGATAAATGTTACTGCAACAAAACTAAAGCATGCCTAAATCTCACTGCTAACTTCTACTCTAAAAATGACTTCTAGATCTAATCTCATTTCTGTCTCATAATAATAATTCTTGGCCACCTCTGCTTCTTTTATTTGACTGGAATTTTCCCAGCCCCAATCTAGAAACTTCTCTCTGGACAAGTCTCGCCTTCACGTGACGTCTGTCTACTGACCTTGGATAATAAAGTGTCAAAGTTAACCTTGAGTAAAAAAAATTCCAAAGTTTAATAATCTTGTTATTAAATATAACTATTCTAGACAGCTCACAATGTCTCATGAAGCTAACATGTCATAACTGACCTTGAGTAAAAAAAATATTCCAAGGCCTAAATTTTCTGTACTAAATTTAGCCTGTCCAGACACAATTTTTAAAAAATATTAATAATTCTCGTTTCGTCTTGCTATGTCGACCTAGACATTATACTTCACGACTTTCCTAACCATCACGTGACATCTACCTGACGTCAAGGCCAAGTGGGCTGGGTACTATTTTTTTTAATTGCATAAAGAAATGAATTAAAGCGGGACTTAACTCAACCAACCCTACTATCAATTCGATTTACCTCCCTTGACCCCGCCTAAGAGCTTTAAAAACTAAGTCTAAGATCTATAATTGATTATGTCCCTTCGATAGTAAAAATTTCTATACTAACAAATGCATTATTTAAAAATACTGCCACATGCTTGAGACAAGCTAACGAAAGACTTAGTACAAGTATAATAACAAAGATAAGAAAAAAGCAATCATCATTCTTGAGGCACGTGACGAGAAAAGAAAATCTGGAAACAATTTTAAAAATGGACAAAATCAGAACAGGCAAATTACCACTGAAGGAACAGATGTTAGTAGGCCTGACATTGTGTCATTGAAAGAAATCAGCGACAGATTTACTCAGAAGTGTCAAGGACAGAGATTTCTGGAGTAATATGACCTCCGAAGCCGCCCTACATGGCACGTGATGATGATGATGATGATGCATTTAGTACACGACTGCTACATTTTAATATAAGACGGCTACCTTATAGTACAAAATGATATATTTACTATAAGACTACTACATTGTAGTTTTAAGCAACAATTGTTTTTTAAATAGGAAACTACGAGGCTTTGGTACGGTGAAGTAAGAGAACAAATTTTATAGGATTAGACCTGGAAAAAATCGTAGACAAAGCACTTTAGTGAGACATGAGAGAGAGAAAAATCACAAGAGAATTACCTGGGATTCGAACCACGGACTCTGGTAGGACGAGCAGCCGTCTAGCCACGAGAGAACAGCGTACTATCGACTTGGCCAACTAGCACCCCGAAAAAGGTGTTTTGTTGACATAGTTTTTAAAACTACACCTGAATACCTGAAACTAACTTCATGTAATAAGTATTCGTTCGTATGTTATTGTTGTTCAAAGTTTGCACCAGACATGGCAGGAGACCGTGTGTATGTTTGTCTAATTGGTACCTGCTAGAGAGAATGAATCTAAGCTACGGAATTTCTGTGTGTCACGACCTCGTTTCTTTCCGGGTGTCACGATCCCTCATGTCTGCTGAGCAGTTACTAAAAACTATGTCAGCAAAACATCTTTTTTGGGGTGCTAGTTGGCCAAGTCGATAGCGCGCTGTTCTCTCGTGGCTAGAAGGCTGCTCGTCCTACCAGAGTCCGTGGTTCGAATCCCAGGTAATTCTCTTGTGATTTTTCTTTCCCTCACGTCTCACTAAAGTGCTTTGTCTACGATTTTTTCGAGGTCTAATCCTACAAAATTTGTTCTCTTACTTTACTACATTGTAGTATACGACTGCTACATTTTAGTATAAGACTGCTGCATTATTGTATGGGACTGCTATAGTATACTATGGGACTGCTATATTTTAACACAAGACTGCAACATTATAGTATAAAACTGATATATTTAATATAAGACTACTACACTGTAATATAAGATTGCTACATTTTCGTATAAGACTGCTGCATTATAGTATAAGACTGCTACATTTTAGTATGGGGCTACTATATTTTAATACAAGACTGCTACATTATAGTACAGGACTCTACTACATTTTAGTAAAAGACTGCTACAGTATAGAACAAAACGGATACTTTTTAGTACAAGACTGCTTCCATATAGTATAAGACTTTAACATTTTGGTACAAGACTGTTACATTTTCTTCAAATTAAAGTGTAAATGTTTTCATGTAAAGGTTAAGTAAAATGTCACGACTACCTCAAACAAAGAGATGATAGTTTTCCTTCTGTGTGCTGTATTATCTGTTGTGGTACATTTACGTAAGCTAGATAAAGATAGGGCACGGCTAACCTTGACCCCGAATACATCCAGATTCATGAAACCATGTTAAGTTACAGAAAACATATGAATAAGCCAGGATAACACGCCGACATTTTGAAAGTGCGAAGAGCTTTTCTGTCTCTGAAACTAAGGTTACACAGAGACAGCAAGAAATTCACTTCACTTCATGATGTAGAGAAGCGAAATGTGAGAGTGAAGTTAAGATTCTCAGTTCTCTGCTTAGAACCTGAAGTGATGATCTCTAAACTGTGTGGGAATGATTTTTTAAAATACAGTATTATGCATTTCCTTCTATCTTCACCAAACATTTTCCGATTTGGTTTTACAACGAGTTGGGGGGGGGGGGTTGATGTAATGGAAAGGTCGGGTTATACAGAGTGTTTTTAAAGTCTCACTACACTTTCTATGTAAAAATTAAGAAAATGGCTTCATAAAAAAAATGTGCTGTACAGTCAATCGTGAAGAAAAATACAGTGAATGGTTGCCATCTGCTGGAGTAATTTTTTGCACTCCAAACAGAATTATGTTATCAATAGAAGAAAGATTTTTTTTTGTTGGTTGAACAAGTGTTTCGAAATGGTGGTCGATATACACGGATGGTTGTTCAAAGATTTATATCACAATTTACTGATAAACAAACTCCTCATCGCACTACGATAAGAAATTTGTTGAATAAGTTTCGTGATACGGGAACTGAGGAAGATGCATGATACGGGAACTGTTGAAGAAGCTGGTAGGCTTGTTGTGTCTGAGGAAAAATGTCTAGATATCCAAGACAGAATCCTGAAAATTCCATGCAAGTCCTTAAGGAAAATGTCGCAAGAAGTGAACGTATCACTGAGCACAGTGCACAAAATTCTTAAAAATCGGTTAAATTTTCATCCATACAAGATTTCTGTTGTGTCTGAACTAAAAGAGTAACAATCAATCCAGAGTCAACTACTCCACGTGGTTTCAAGCATTTTTAGCTGAAGAAAATGAGTCAATTCTCAATTTAACATTCTTCTCTGATGAGGCATGGTTTCATCTATCTGGATACATTAACAGCCAAAATAATCGTATTTGGAGCAGTGTTAAACTCAATGCATTTTCATGAAGCGCTGCTACACGAGGAGAAAATTGGGGTATGGTGTGGCATCAGTAGAAAACATTTAATTGGATCAATTTTATTCAACACTATAAATGCCGATCGGTACCATACTGACATTCTCGAACCTTTTATAGAACAGCTGAATGAACGTGAAATTGAAGAAGCGTGGTTCCAGCAAGATAGTGCAACTGCACACACAGCTAGAGCAACACACGGTTTTTGTAAAGAAATTTTCGCAAATCACATATCTCGTAGACTTTGGTCTGTTCGTTCTCCAGATCTAAATCCATTAGATTATTACCTATGGGGTTTCTTGAAAGGAAATGTTTACAAAAATAATGTACCAACAATTGAGGACCTGAAAGAAGCAATCAGAATTACTGTTCAAGAAATAACAACAGCCACATTGCACAAGGTATCTGACAATATGAAGAGATGTGTACAGTCATGTCTTGAAGCCCATGGCGGACATTTCCAACACCTGTTATAATGAATATTTCAGTGGTACATTCCAGCTAACCCAAAACAGCGTTGTATCACTGCAGTCACTATTGTAACTAATTAAATGATTTTTAGCACATTTGGTGATGACGTCTTTTACTTTATTTTTCATTTTTTTAAAATAGAAAGTGTAGTGAGACTTTAAAAATACCCTGTACAATCTGGGGGTAAAACTTTCTACCAGATCACCCACATACCCCATCACACACACACACACACACACACACCTACACACATACATACACACACCTACACACATACTTACACACATACACCTACTCACATACACATACACATATTCACACGCATTAAGCTGAGACTTCATGGCGCGTGACTTGTTTTGCTGGACATTTTTTCTTAAAATGTGACTTCGCCTTTGAAAAGAACAAAAAGTATAACGTAAGTGTGACACTAAAGTGACAAAGTAAAGAAAAAATGAATGTGTACCAGACGAAGTATTGTATATTTTAGTTCTGACTTGCAAGTTTTGTCTTATCTGTTTAATTTTTGGAATCGTAACGAGTTCTTCCTGCGAAATGTCAAGGTCAAACTAAGCTAACACCCTCTGTAAGTTTCTTTGTTTGACGTACGCAAATGTCAAAGTTTTCAAGGACAGAATTTTGCATAAGTTTTTAAATCTGTGGGTTTGTGAGTGCTATATAAAGCGCGCTTCTACTGTGAACTTCTAACATGAATGCACCAGAAGACTGTCTACTTCAGATTACAGTCAAACAGGAAACCTGCGCTCCGTAGGTGTTTTTGATATAAAGCGTTTTAACTGATAGTGGGGGGGGGGGGGGGGGGGGTTAATAAACTAGTTATATTATGCTTGTAAACTGTAATAAATCATGATTTTTTAAAAGTGTAAAAGAGCATGCTTGTAGAATATAATAGATTATGATTGTAGGATGTAATAGATCATAATTGTGGATTGTAAAAGATCATTCTTGTAGACTGTAATAGATCATGATTGTGAACTGTAATAGCTGATGCTTGTGAAATATAATAGATCATGAGTGTGAACTATAATAGATCATGAATAGTTAGTGTATAAGTATACACAACTAAGTATATAACTATACACGAAACCAATGAAGTAAAGCTGTGATAATAAAATGTATAATCTAGGAAAAAGTAGGAATAATTTTATTAATTAACAAGCACACAGTTGTGACGTTTCGATGTGAACCTTAATTAAACAAAAACACACAGATGGAAGAAATAGAGAAAGAAGATAAAATATATATTCACATGAATGCTGTGTAAAAAGGAATGGAAAAAAACAGAATAAATAAAATAAATGGAACAGTTAGCTGTAGATTGTAAGAAACTATGTTCAGAAATGGGCATGGTGGAGTGTTAAGAGTGATTAAATGGACATTTGCAATGCGTTATAGGTAGGTCGTTAAGGAAGAGGTGGGGGTAGGGGGCATAGAAAGGGGAGAGAGTGTTATAACAGTAGTCTTGCTGGGAGAAGGTGGAATAGATGATTGCAGCTGGAGTAGAGGAGTTGTAATCTGATGCCACGAGGAGGTTTTGAATTATGTGTAGCAAGTGAGAAAGGATTGCAACTTGGTGCAGAGGGAATATGCTTGAGGGAGAGAGGAATGTTAGGTGTAACTGAATTGCGAGTTCAAACTGTGTGATTCCAGTGTCCCATAATCCTGAATGTAGCAGTTCTCAATCGCTAGGCGACTTCTGTCATCGGCGTGGCATTGTTTGATGGCTGTTACCAGAAAATCAGATTTGCCTATCTGGCTGGGGCCATTGAAATGGTTAGAACTGGTTTCAAAGCATGCTGGGTGATATCATACAGATGTTTCTCCATGCGGTCACCTAACCTGAGATCAATTAACCAATGTACATTATCATGCATCTTCTGCATACTGTGGCATATATCACATTACAGGACTCGCATGTGAATTCCTCATGGAGAGTGAGGATAGTTTTGGGAAAAATTATCGTTTTCGTTTCCCGAACTACAGAGAAGATAACATGGCGAGGGTGGTTACATTTTCTGATGCCAACATATGCAAGATTCCGCTTCAGGTGACTCATGGGCGACAATAACTTTAAGATTTGGATCTAATAGGGGCAGATCAGAGAAAATGTCGCGAGTATAGTGGAAGTTATGAAAAGTTGTTAGAAACATGAAGAAATAAAGACGCAAGCGATGAAAAGTTGTTAGAAACATGAAGACATAAAGACAAACGATGAAACGTTGTTAGAAACATGAAGACATAAAGACGCAAGCGATGAAAAGTTGTTAGAAACATGAAGACATAAAGACGCAAACGATGAAAAGTTGTTAGAAACATGAAGACATAAAGACGCAAACGATGAAAAGTTGTTAGAAATATGAAGACATAAAGACGCAAACGATGAAATGTTGTTAGAAATATGAAGACATAAAGACGTAAGCGATGAAAAGTTGTTAGAAACAAGCACACATGAAGGCGCAAGTTATGAAAAGTTGCTAGAAAAGAATAAGACATAGATGTGCAAGTTATGAGAAGTTGTTAGAAGACATAAACGTTTAAGTTATGAAGAGTTGTTAGAAGACATAAACGTGCAAGTTATGAGGAGTTGTTAGAAGACATAAACGTGCAAGGGATGAGGAGTTGTTAGAAATAAGTACATATAAAGCTGCAAGTTATGAGGAGGTGTTAGAAACAAGAAAATATTTTATTATCAGTAAAGCAGTCTTCATATTTCTAACGTCATGTATCCCGGTTTTGTGGACTAAGATAAGTTCATGTAGGAGTTATATTATGGCTAGAAACCTCAAGAAGCTCGTATGTGACGTAGCAGAGTTTGTAGCTTTGAAACATTCAGTCACAGGCACACAGTTTTAACATTTTCTGTCAATGTTTTCTTCTCCTACCTGGCAGGTATATTTGATCTTTTCCACACCGCTACCTGAAGATGGAGCTTACAACTTTACTGATACTCACCATCATTTTTCTGGCTGTTTTATTTTGGTACTCTCGCCCTGACCCTCGACTTCCACCCAGTCCAGTGCGACCCCTACCAATTTTTGGTCATTTGTTCAACATGAAAGAAGACAACCGAGTTTTATTCAGAAAATGGAGGAAACAATGTGGAGATGTTTTCAGGTGAGTAACGGCTGGGACATATAGTCTTCCACAAAGTCTAAAAACAGCTGTTCTGGTGACAGAAACATTAGCCATTATGAAACTTTAAACAATCTGTTAGTAACGTCTAAGACATAGATTCTTGTATGCAATCTAATAACACAGGTTGAGACATATAGTCTTTTAAACAATTTTATAACAACTCGGATATACAATCTTCCAAACAATCTAACAACGGCTGGGACACATAGTCTCGTAAACAATTTAATAACACCGGCCGCGACGTAATGTCTTGTAAACAGTCTTACAACAACTGAGACATAGTGTCTTATAAACAATATACTTACCTGGCACGGAAGATAACCATGATCAACACGGTGGTTCTTCCACCCAGGCTAAGTAGATTTTAATCTACAAACCCTCACCACATAAGTGGTAAAGTTATCTAGCGAGCCCACGCGGGTTAAAGAGAAACAAAAAAGAATATTATCACAACTAGTACATGTTCGACAGAAAATAGAAGAAGTCAGTATGGTCCAATGTGGTTTCAAGCAAGGAAGAGGATCAAGAGAATATATATTCAATCTAAGATTAATAATAGAGAAATGCAGAGAGTTTAATGTGAATCTATATTTATCCTTTATAGACTACTCAAAGGCATTTGATTGTGTACAACATCAGAAACTTTGGGAAATAATGGAAAAAAATGGGATTTCCAACACATTCGACACAACTAACATCACTGCTGTATCTAGACCAACAAGCAGCAGTAAGAATAAATGGTGAAACAATAACTTGGTTTGACATAAAACAAGGGGTCCGTCAGGGGTGCATATTGTCACCCTACTTATTTAACTTGTATACTGAAAATATAATGAGGAATGTTAGAGAAGATGTACACAAAGAATATTATGATGCCATAACAATTGAAGGTTATGAAATACCAGAGATTAGATATGATGATGACACAGTGTTACTATCCACAACACAAAGAGCAATGGAAAACTAATTATGTCAGTCTGTAAGAACAGCGAAGAGCAGAACCTCTATCTTAATGCAAAGAAAACTAAATTGATGACAACTGACAAAACAAACAAGGCAGCTGAAATATACATAAATGAGGAAAAATTGGAAGAAGTGGAGAGTTTTGAATATCTTGGATCACTACTAACTAATAATGGAGATAAAATGAGGGAAATTAAAAGGAGGACATCTATCGCTCTTCAGAAAGTAAAACAAATAAAGAATCTGTGGAGAGGAGCAGACAGAGCCACAAAAATAAGATTTTTAAGGGCATGCATCTTTCCCATCGCAACATATGCCTGTGAGACCTGGACACTTAACAAAACAGCTGAGAAACACATAAATGTCTTTGAATATAAATGCAACAGAAGAGTTCTTCAAATATCATGGACACAAAAAAGAACAAATATATCCATACTGCAAGAGCTTAATATTGAAGAAGGCTGGCTAGTAAAGAGGATTAAAGAGAGAAAACTGAAATATTTTGGACACATTAAACGTCATGATAATTTAGAGAAGACCGTATTGGAAGGATACATTATGGGAAAAAGAAACAGAGGAAGACCACAACGAAAATGGCTGCAAGACATCGTTGACGATCTGCGAATGGATGCAGTAGCAGCAGGCCATCTTGCTCACAACCGAGAGGCCTACAGGAGTGCTGTTTGGGAGACAAAGTTCCGCAGGGGACATGCATATGAATGAATGAGTACATGTATTCTTCCAAATAGTCTAGCACCAACAAGGCATATAATATTATAAGCAATCAAGCTGGGGTATATACAATTATCAATAACATTATAACAACGTCAGAGACATATAGTCTTGTAAAGAATCTTATAGCAACGGCACAGACAAAGAGTTTTGTAAACAATCTGTTAACTCCGGCTGGGACTTATAGTCATATAAATAATCATATAAAACTGATATACATATTCTTCCAACCAGTATAACAACAGCTGAGACATGTAGTCTTATTAATAATCCAGTTGGGACATATAGTCTTAGAAACAATTTTATAACAACAGTAGAGACATGGTGGCATTGTATACAATACAACAACAGCTGCAATTGTCTTCTTCTTAGTTGCGTGCGCGTGTAAGTGTGTGCGCTCATTTTCAAACATTTTGTCACTCACTGTTAACTTTGTAACATACCTGCATGTAAAGAAAGTAACGGTTAGCACAGCGCAAATGTAGTCCAACATTTCCGATTATCGAAGTGAATTTCGTTCCATGTTACGTTAGTAGATTTGCTTGCACCTTCTACAAACACCATCGTTTTGTTCAACTGTGTTAATCAGATACTAAAATGCCAGCTGATCTTTAGCTGTGTTCTGAACAAACTAAACCCAAAACTAAACACTTATAAACTAAACAATGCTGAACTAAACAAAGCTAAATTAAACGAGTCATCCAACCCTGTAAAAATAAATGCACCACATTTGACTCCTTGGAATGCACATTGTAAAGCGTTTTTCACAGCTACCATTTAGTAATAGTAGCAGTGGGCATTAGTATTAGTAGTAGTGGTCATTAGTAATAATAGTAGTGGGTATTAGTAATAGTAGTAGTGGGTATTAGTAATAGTGGTAGTGGGCATTAGTAATAGTGGTAGTGGGCATTAGTAATAGTAGTAGTGGGCATTAGTAATAGTGGTAGTGGGCATTAGTAATAGTAGTAATGGGCATTAGTAATAGTAGTTGTGGGCATTAGTAATAGTAGTACTGGGCGTTAGTTATAGTAGTTGTGGGCATTAGTAATAGTAGTAGTGGGAATTAGAAATAGTAGTAATGGGCATTAGTAATAGTAGTAGTGGGCATTAGTAATAGTAGCAATGGGCATTAGTAATAGTAGTAGTGGGCATTAGTAATAGTAGCATGGGGCAGCAGTAATAATGCTAGAAATAATACAGATAGTAATTGCAATTCTTTGGTGAAACGGAACAGATACTTGTGTTTTATGCCATTAGCCAGTATGGAAACTTTAAACTATGTGAAACATAAGACACTGTGAAACTTCAAAATGTGTGAAACATAAGACACTGTGAAACTTTAAACTATGTGAAACATTAGACACTGTGTAATTTTAAAGTGTGTGAAATATAAGACACTGTGAAACTTTAAACTATGTGAAACATTAGACACTGTGTAATTTTAAAGTGTGTGAAATATAAGACACTGTGAAACTTTAAATTATGTGAAACATTAGTCACTGTGAAACTTTGAACTATGTGAAACATTGGTCATTGTGAAGCTTTAAACTGTGTGAAATATTGATCACTGTGAAACTTTAAAATCTCTGAAACATTAGACACTCTGAAATTTTAAAGTGTGTGAAACATTAGTTGCTGTGAAACTTTAAACTATGTGAAACATTAGACACGGTGGAATTTTAAAATGTGTGAATCATTAGACACTGTGAGACTTTAAAGGAATATTGCAGAGGAATGTATGATACAACTGACTGTGAAAACAGAAATCAACAGTGTGAATTATTGTTGGAGGAGAAAGGACCAGAACCGACAATAGAAGATATGTTATGGGCAATAAAGAATCTGAAAAATAGTAAATCACCAGGATGTGATGAGATAACAGCTGAAATATTAAAGCAGGAAGAAATGAGCGTGCTACAATCCATCATGCACTATGTAAAAAGATATGTCATTCAGCTATTTGGCCAAAAGAATGGAAAAGAACTATATTCATACCACTGCCAAAAAAAGGTAACTTGAAATTATGCACAAACTACATAACTGTTGCCATGATTAGTCATGTCTGTAAAATTCTGTTAAAAATCGTAATGGATAGACTTCGTAAGAAAACAGAAGAAGTCAATATGGTCCAAGCTGGTTTTAGACAAGGAAGAGGAACAAGAGATCATATTTTCAATATGAGATTAATAATAGAGAAATGCAGAGAATTTAATGTGAATCTATACTTATCTTTTAGATTAATAATAGACAAATGCAGAGAATTTAATGTGAATCTATACTTATCTATTATACACTATTCAAAAGCATTTGATTGTATACAACACCAGAAACTTTGGGAAATAATGGATGAAGTGAGATTACCAACACATATGATACAATTAATATCACTGTTGTATCTAGACCAACAGACAGCAGTAAGAATAAATAGTGAAACAACAACGTTTGACATAAAACAAGGGGTCTGTCAGGGGTACATATTGTCGCCTTACTTATTTAATTTGTATACTGAAAATATAATGAGGAATGTTAGAGAAGATGTAGACAAAGAATATTATGATGCCTTAAAAATAGGAGGTTATGAAATACCAAAGATTACATGTGCTAATTGCACTGTCCAAAACACAAAAAAGAATTGACAAAGTAATTATGTAGTCCGTAAGAATAGTGAAGAGCAAAACCTGTATCTTAATGTGAAGAAAACTAAATTGATGACAACTGACAAAACAATTAAGGCAGCTGAAATATATATCAAATAGGAAAAATTAGAAGAGGTGGAGAGTTTTGAATATCTTGGATCGTTGCTGACTAATAATGGAGATACAATAAAAGAAATGAAAAGGAGGACATCTATTGTTCTTCAAAAAGTAAAATAACTAAAGAATCTGTGGAGAGTAACAGACAGAACTACAAAAATAAGATTTTTAAGGGCATGCATCTTTCCCATCGCAACATATACTTATAAGACCTGGACACTTAACAAAACAGCTGAGAAACACATAAATGCCTTTGAATGTATATGCCACAGAAGAGTTCTTCCAATATCATGGACACAAAAAAGAACAAATATATCTATACTACAAGAATTTAATATTGAAGAAGCCTGGCTAGTAAAGAGGATTAAACAGAGAAATTTAAATATTTTGGACATATTAATCGTCATGATAATTTACAGAAGGCCATCTTGGAAGGGTACATAATGGGAAAAAGAAAGAGAGGAAGACCAAGGTGAAGATGGCTGCAAGACATCGTTGATAATCTGCAAATCAGGTGCAGGGCATCTTGCTTACAACTGAGAGGCCTAAAGGAGAGCTGTTAGGTAGGCAACGTTTGACAAGGGACATGCAAATGACTGAAACTTTAAAATGTGTGAAACATTAGACATTGTGGAACTTTAAACTTTGTGAAATTTCACCTTGACAGCCTGCAAGTGGCAGGGAAGCTGGTTGTTGTACTCAATAGCTATGACCTTATCAAGGAAGCTCTGGTGAAGAAAGCAGATTACTTCTCGTACAGGCCGCCATTCTTCTCTGACCAGGTATCTGTTATATTATGATTATTATTATTATCATCATTACTATTGTGTTATCTTAGCTTATATTAATACTGCATACAGTCTTATAGTCCAAGAAAGTTCATTGTTAATATAGCTTCCTTCTTAACCTTTATTGTGCAAGAACTGAAACTACAAGATCTGTGTTGACAGACAGTTCTTCTTGTGCTCTGTCTATGAAACACAAGCCTGGCATCATCATATCTAACTCCCAGTTCTTTCGTCCTGACAAAGACCCTGTAGCACCATGTGTGTCAAAATCTGTCACATCAGCTTGCATGAGGACTTTAACAATGTTTAGCAGATCTAGGACCCAACCTTTGTTATTATAAATGTAAACAGCTCAGGAAACTCCTTTTATCTTTAATTTTCACCAACATCTTAATGCCCTCTAACAGAAATGATAATAAAGCTACAAATCTGTGAAGGCAGTGTTGCCCAAAGCTGTTCCTTTCATCTGAATGCTAGTTTTGTCACTATCTTATTGATCCCATGTCCCTTGTTTGTAAAATTCTAATTCTGACACTGTTTCAGCTTGAGCCACAGTTACTACTAATAACATTGCTACAGTGTATTCCCAACACTACAATTGTTTTTACCCTTACTACAACCACTATCATCACCTCTAAGTCTGCCAAGACTACAAATGGTAGGGGAATTCAGTGAAATGTTTATTTTAAGCATTGATTAGATGATTCAGTGCTATTATAATACATTTGACATTTATAATACATTTGACATTTATAATACATTTGACATTTATAATACATGAACATGAGATAAAGTGTATTAGTTATGATCCCTGGCTCAGGACAAGACACTTAGAAAAATGTCATGTGCTTCTCTCCACTGAAAGTTAATGCAGACGGGAACAGCATGCATGTTATTGGTAGTTGTTGTTGTTTTGACAAGTACATTAGCTTGTAATATCACAAAAGAATGAAATGTTTCTCACACGATAAATCATATTGTATTTAAAGATTGTTTATTAATTATAACTTTTAGAGGGCAACAAAACCTACAACTTTATAATTATGTTAATATAAAACATTTTGTTCACTATATAATTTCTTTTCTTCTCCAAGGCAACGGATTATCCAGCGAAAGGAGTGGTTTTCTCTAATGGTCCTCTCTGGAAAGAGCAGAGATCTGTGTCCTTGTCCATTCTCAGAGCGTTTGGGATGGGCAAGAATCTTCTGGCGGAGAAAATACAGGAAGAAGTTGGCTGTTATGTAGAATATCTAGCAAGTCTGCAAGGAAAACCAACAAATATCCGCGTTATGACCAACATTAGCACGTCCAACATTATCTGTTCAATTTTGATTGGCCATAGATTTGAGTATGACGACAAAGTCTTTCAAAGCTTCATACACATGTTGAGTACTCTAGCTTCAGAACAACAAGGTATGAGTCTAATCCATTTTATGCAGTGGCTACGCTACCTGCCTGGAGACTTCTTTCGGGCCAAAAAATTATCTGCGAGCAACCGGGGAATAATAAATATGCTTATTAAGTTCATAGAAGAAAAGAAACGACACGTAGAAGACTCAAACGACGTGTGTAATCTGATTGACGCTTATATTATTGAAAGAAACAGGAAAATTCAAGCTGGCATATCAACTACAATGGATGATGGTAATTTAATAAAAATTATGAACGATCTTTTCGGTGCTGGAACTGAAACCACAAGCACCACAATTTATTGGTGTATTCTGTATATGCTCCACTACCCAAAAATACAAGAAAATGTGTACAAAGAGATAAAAGACAAAGTTGGAACAGATCGACGTCCAAACATACAAGATAAGACTAAGCTAACATATCTGAACGCTGTCATCATGGAGACCCAACGTCTGGCCAGTATCCTCCCACTCTCAGTACCCCACATGTGCTCAGATGAAGTAACAATTAGAGGCTACACTCTGCCTAAAGGAACCTATGTCTTTCCAAACCTGGACTCTGTCCTACATGATGAGGACACCTGGGGATCTGATGCTCTAAGTTACCGACCTGAACGATTCATTGATGACAACGGTAAACTGAAGATTCCAGAACAGTTTATCCCCTTCAGTACCGGACGTCGTGTGTGTCTGGGGGAGGCTATAGCAAAGATGGAACTGTTTCTGTTTCTATCCTCCATGTTCCAGAAGTTCCAGTTTCTTCCACCAGCTCCAAACTCTGTTCCGAAAATGGAATATGAGTGTGGTATAGTTGCAGCTCCAAAACCGTATGAAGTGAGGATTATTGAGAGAAAGTAGAGCTAACAATTACTACGAAGGAAGAGAGAAGTGCATCGTGTCTTTCAAAGTTTAAAAAATCGACACTTTGTACGGGAGCAAAGAAGTTATTTTTGTTCATAAGAACCAAGAAAAATAAACGATTTTTAAAATAAAATAAACGATTTTATTTTCTTAGCTGACAGAAGTTGCGATATTCGTTGAAATTATCAAGATCTTCTGTCAGCTGATTTGATTTTTTTGAAATATCATTTTCAAGGCACAGATCATCCTGCCTGTGTAAAGAATATAAAAATAAATTACTTTTAATATTTTGTACTTTCAGACAGGGAGAACTTTAGAAGTAAATAAATACTTATCTGTGTGTTTCATTGACTATACAAATGCATTTGACAAAGTAAAACATGTCGAAATCATGAAAATGTGAGAGGATATAAATATATTCACGGAAAGTCTGAAATTAAGTTTTTTAAAAATTTATTTAAAACAAGAATGAACCATCAGGATAGAGAATATGTTGGAAAAATATCGGTTAATAAAGCAACCATCAGGGTGGAAAATATGTTGGACAAATATCAGCCAATAAAGCAAGGAGGTAGACAATGTTGTGTCCTTTAATTTGTTCTCACTGTGCACTGAAAATATCATGAGGGAAATCAAATTCAAGTTAGAGGCTACAGTGTAAATAATCTGCGGTGTATAAATGGTGTTGTATTAATATCCAAAAAAGTGAAAAGAGCCTGCAGAAATTGTTAGATATAGTAGTAAAAGAAAGTGTGAAGAAAGGATTCGCTCAAGATAGCAAGGAAACAGAAACAATGGTCGAAGCACGAAAGAAGAACCACCTAAATTCAATGTTAAAGTACAAGGAACAACCTTGAGGCAAGTGCATACATTTAAATATCTGGACTCTCGAGAAAGCTCACATTGGAAATGCACCTCTGAGATCAAGAATAGAAAATGCCAAGCGAAAACAGTTTTCACAGAAAAGGGAAACATCGTGTGTTATCTGCTCTATGACTGAGCATAAAAAGAGAGTTCGAGAATGCTACACAGAATGCTACACAGAATGCTACACAGAATGCTACACAGAATGCTACACTAAATGCTACACAGAATGCTACACTGAACCGATCATACACTATGAAAGTCACGATCAACAGATCCATATAAAGATCACTAGGGACAACAGAAATGTGTTTTCTTAGAAGAATATTAAGAATACCTGGGACAGCTGAGATGACAAACAGAGAATGTCTAACAGAAGCAAATATAGATGTGAATGTATTTAAATCCATAAGAAAAAGACGGTCATCATTCTTTGGACATATAATAAGAAAGACAAGGTTTGAAAACATAACAACAGGAAAGATAAATGGGAAGAGAGGCACGAGAAGCCAAGAGAAAAAATTATGGACAATCTAACGCGATGGCACACAAAAAAATCCCCAAATAAGCTGATGGGAAATATCAAAGACCGAGATTTATAAAAAAGCATGACCACAAAAGTCAACCAGCACGGCGCCTGATGACGATGATTTGGTAGTTTATCTTTGGATTCGGTGCAGTAAACATGAATGTTAACTCCTGTATCATTTCTGTTTTCTCTCATTCTTCATACGAGCCTCTAACTCAGGATCTATAAATCCAGTCTTCCCTCCATTGTGTTACTTGTAACGTGGACATGGAGAACCAACCAGAGAACTGAAAGTAGACTGAGAGGATCTGAAGGAAGATGTCTCATGAAAATTTTAAGAATGCACTGGAAATATCCCGTGACAAAAGAGGAAAGAACCAAACGAACAGGACTTCAGAACATTACTAAAGAGGTCAAAAGACCAAGATAGAAATGACTTAGCCATATACTACGAATGGGGAAAGCAAGACATACACACCGCCTTGACTTGGACACTTCAACGGAAAAGAAAGAGAGGCATGACATTGGTGACATGGAGACGCACAACACAGGAAGAACTAAGGGACGTAGAAAGACCTGGTTTAAGGTAGCCCTACTTACTCAAGACAGGACTGGCTTGAGAGCATTTCTTGGTAATGCTCCATTGGGAGCACAGCGGACCGTTTCAGTCTTTTCTGTTTATCCAAATATCCACGAACCAAGAGACATCCACATGGCTTCAGTCTAAGCGGTGACTGAATGGGAAGAGACATCCACATGACTTCAGTCTAAGAGATGACTGAATGGGAAGAGACATCCACATGGCTTCAGTCTAAGAGGTGACTGAATGGGAAGAGACATCCACATGGCTTCAGTCTAAGAGGTGACTGAATGGGAAGAGACATCCACATGGCTTCAGTCTAAGAGGTGACTGAATGGGAAGAGACATCCACATGGCTTCAGTCTAAGAGGTGACTGAATGGGAAGAGACATCCACATGGCTTCAGTCTAAGAGGTGACTGAACGAGAAGAGACATCCACATGGCTTCAGTCTAAGAGGTGATTGAATGGGAAGAGACATCCACATGGCTTCAGTCTAAGAGGTGACTGAATGGGAAGAGACATCCACATGGCTTCAGTCTAAGAGGTGACTGAATGGGAAGAGACATCCGCATGACTTCAGTCTAAGAGGTGACTGAATGGGAAGAGACATCCACATGGTTTCAATCTAAGAGGTGACTGAATGGGAAGAGACATCCGCAAGGCTTTAGTCTGAGAGTTGATTGAATGGGCACTATATTTCATCTGCCTAATTTCCCGTATCTTCTGTCATTTATCCCTCATAAATATTCAGGTTTCCTGGCTTTGATGATTCTCTCATCACTGCCTGCAGTGATTCTTGCCGATTCAAACATTGTCCAGAAGTGATCTACTGCCTTCATTGTTGTGACAACAATAGACATTTATCCCCCTATAATTGTGTCAGCCATTTGCAGAATATTTACAGACAGCAGAGACAGAACAACAAAGAATATCAGGCCAGTGAACAAGGCAGGAGTCAAAATATAGATATTTTTATCATTTTAAATCCCCAGGTATGGCAATAGGAAAAAAAAAATTTAGAACATTTCGTTTTGTATAAATAGATATGAAACTTTGGCAGTCTGGATTATGAGAGAACAGATATGAAACTTTGGCAGCCTGGATTATGAGAGAACAGATATGAAACTTGGGCAGCCTGGATTATAAGAGAACAGACATGAAACTTTGGCAGCCTGGATTATGAGAGAACAGATATGAAACTTTGACAGCCTGGATTATGAGAGAACAGATATGAAACTTTGGCAGCCTGGATTGTGAGAGAACAGATATGAAACTTTTGCAGCCTGGATTATTAGAGAACAGATATGAAACTTTGGCAGCATGGATTATTAGAGAACAGATATGAAACTTTGGCAGCCTGGATTATTAGAGAACAGATATGAAACTTTGGCAGCCTGGATTATGAGAGAACAGATTATGAAACTTTGACAGTCTGGATTATAAGAGAACAGATAAGAAACTTTGGCAGTCTTCATTATGAGAGAACAGATATGAATCTTTGGCAGCCTGGATTATGAGAGAACGAATATGAAACTTTGACAGCCTGGATTATGAAAAATGTCTTTGATTGTTTCGGCCTTCTAAAATTCTAAGGAAGACTTCTGAAATCCTGCCCTGGACATAAATCTTAGATATATTTTTAGCGTTTTTGTTCATTATAGTGGTGTCCGTTATGTTGTTCTCCATTATATTTGTTGTCCATTATGTTTGTCAGGACTGCTATATAATGCTGATTTCCTTATCCCTGCTATAGCCAGTGAATGAAAGGTGAAGAATACAGTTAATATGGCTGACTACTCGTCGGTGTAAGACATCAGTTCTACACAAAGGCAAAGAAAGACTGGGGAAGATTCTTGTAGTCTACCTGAACTTGTAGATGTGTTTTATTAATATCTTTTCATTATTTGTAACAAATGAAAGATTAAAATAAACAGAATCATAACAAAAACCAACAGTTCAGTTGTTATTCTCGTCCATGATTCACCCACACGTTAAAGTCATTGCCTGACTTGTATAGTCTCAGGACTTTGTGTTGACCAGTACGTACTAGCTGAGTGCGGCTGTTTCTATTAGTGTCTGAGTGTGGCTGTTTCTATTAGTGTCTGAGTGCGGCTGTTTCTATTAGTGTCTGAGTGCGGCTGTTTCTATTAGTGTCTGAGTGCGGCTGTTTCTATTAGTGTCTGAGTGCGGCTGTTTCTACTAGTGACTGAGTGCGGCTGTTTCTACTCGTGTGAGTGCTGTTGTTTCTACTAAAGGTTGAGAGCGGCTGTTTCTACTGGTGTCTGAGTGCGGCTGTTTCTACTGGTGTCTGAGTGCGGCTGTTCCTACTAGTAGCTGAGTGCGGCTGTTTCTACTAGTGGCTGAGTGCGGCTATTTCTACTAGTGGCTGAGTGCGGCTGTTTCTACTAGTGTCTGAGTGCGACTGTTTCTACTGGTGTCTGAATGCGGCTGTTTCTACTCCTGTGAGTGCGGCTGTTTCTACTACTGTCTGAGTGCTGCTGTTTATACTAGTGTCTGAGTGTGGCTATTTCTACTATTGGCTGAGTTTTTTAATTTTAATTAGATGTATAAAAGAAAATAAAGCTTGTCTCACGATTAACACATTTTATTTATCAAGTAAGTTGAGGAGAAGGAGAAAGAAAAGTGAAGATACTGAAGAATGGAAGGAAGATAAGCTCGCAGACAACTAAAACGAAAAGCACAGATATGATTCTTTTTATCTGCAGGAATAAGGGAAAAACATCTTTTGTTTTTAAAACAAAATTCTGTTTGAAAACTGTGAAATTCTTTTGAAGCACTTACCTGTGTGGGGTGGGGGATGAGGGGTTGGTGATATTGAGACACCCACTCTCCTTTTACTGACTAATAACAATGACTCTCTTAGTGGAGACCATCACGATGTGTCGCTGCTCTCATCTACTGTCTTGGTGGAGAACATCACGATGTGTCGCTGCTCTCATCTACTGTCTTAGTGGAGAATATCACGATGTGTCGCTGTTCTCCTCTACAGTCTTGGTGGAGAACATCACGATGTGTCGCTGCTCTCATCTACTGTCTTGGTGGAGAACATCACGATGTGTCGCTGCTCTCATCTACTGTCTTGGTGGAGAACATCACGATGTGTCGCTGCTCTCATCTCCTGTCTTAGTGGAGAACATCACGATGTGTCTCTGCTCTCATCTACTGTCTTGGTGGATAACATCACGAAGTGTCGCTGCTCTCCTCTACTGTCTTGGTGGAGAACATCACGATGTGTCGCTGCTCTCATCTACTGCCTTGGTGAAGAACATCACGATGTGTCGCTGCTCTCATCTACTGTCTTAGTGGAGAACATCACGATGTGTCGCTGCTCTCATCTACTGTCTTGGTGGAAAACATCACGATGTGTTGCTGCTCTCCTCCACCTTCTTGGTGGAGAACATCACGATGTGTCTCTGCTCTCCTCCACCTTCTTGGTGGAGAAAATCGCCGTGAGTCGCTGCTCTCCTTTACCGTCTTGGTGTAGAAAGTCGCCGTGAATCGCTGCTCTCCTCTACCGTCTTGGTGGAGAAAGTCGCCGTAAGTCGCTGCTCTCCTCTACCGTCTTGGTGGAGAAAGTCGCCGTAAGTCGCTGCTCTCCTCTACCGTCTTGGTGGAGAAAGTCGCCGTAAGTCGCTGCTCTCCTCTACCGTCTTGGTGGAGAAAGTCGCCGTAAGTCGCTGCTCTCCTCTACCGTCTTGGTGGAGAAAGTCGCCGTAAGTCGCTGCTCTCCTCAACAATCTCTTTTCCCCCCTCCTCATCTTGAGGGGCAGAATATTCCTGGCACATCTGAGTCGTCCTTCACTTCTCCATCCCTCTCTCTCTCTTTTTCGCTCACTCTTTCTCACTCTCACTTTCTGTCCCTTTCGCTCTCTATTTCTCTCTCTCTTTCACTCTCTCTTTCACTTTCTCACTTTCTCTCTCTCATTCTCTCTCACTCTCTCCCTCTTATTCTCTCACTCACACACACATACACACCCAATACTTAACACCATCATAACGTCAGTAAAGGAAATAAACCCGCCATTCTTGTCACATGATAGCTTTGCAGGGTCACCTTACCCGACACCAAGGGAAACCACTCACATCTTCGTTCTCCCGGAACTTACGGCCAGTAGCACTAATTATATAATAACATATATAACAAAATATAACACAACATATAACAACATATATAATAACATTTAATATATATAACAACATATATAACAACATAATAAACAATATACATAAGCATCACCACCAGTAAATTGCATCGTACTATCTAATAAAATGCCGCATTCACTGGCCAGCAGAATAAAACCGCCTATAATATATTGCTTATTTTATCTTATCACTCTTTCCACACTTTTTTCCTTCTAGACATGGATAGGGGCATTAAAATACTAAGTGTTAATATTAGAGGCATCCTTAGGAAACTACACCATATTGTCTCTTTGATACTAACACACAAACCTGATTTCATTCTTATACAAGAAACAAATATACAAACAGATTGGCACGCATCACAAATCACCACTCAATTAGGCCTTAGACATTCATGTTTTAGCCTAGCCAAACAAAACTCGGGGTCTGGAGTAGAAATCATACAGACGTCAGATAGATGGGAGTTTACTAGAACAAATAGAGACAGCAGGGGAAGAATAGCCATAGCTGAGGTAACGAACAACATACAAGCATACACTATAGTCAACATACAAGCTCCACACAACCGCATTCACCAACCAGTATTCTATGAAGATTTAGACTCCTTACTCACTCGAATGTATAGAGGACACAACATCATATTGGGGGGAGATTTTAATTGTGTTCTATCAGACGCAGACATTATAGGAGGTCAAGTTAGAGCTCAGATTGCTAGAACATGCAGAGAAGATAAAAACCAACTAGAAACATTACAAGGCATACTAGATACACATAGCTTAGTAGACACATATAGACACACTCATCCCCAAGGCAGAGACACCACATATAAAAACAACGCCAAAAACAGATCTACTATACTAGACAGAATGTATGCACCTTCAACACATCACATAACACGAACCAGGCATCTCATGGAAACCTTGCAGTTCACAGATCATAAAGCAATAGTCACAACATGACACTCTCAAATAGACCTTTTAAACGATCGCCACACTGGAAGTTTAACAATACACTTCTCCAAAATCAACAATTTGTAGACAACATAACACAGATTATCCACGCTTTCACAGACGACATACCCACACACGACATTCATCAACACTTGGAAATGCTGAAGATCACAATAAGAGAAAGAACACAGATACTCTCAACCCAGATATACAGGGAGAGACTGCAACAGGAGAAAATAATTGAAGACGTAATCAGACTAACAAAGCAGGTAGACAAAAACTCACTAAATATACTAGCACTACAAGAAGAACTAGACAAACATAGACAGCACAGATTTCAAGGCGCACTGCTAAGAACTAGGCTCAACATTATCACGCAAGAAACACCTACCAAACAGTACTTAGGGACAGAACAAAACATTCAACGCAACAGACAAATAGGCGAGATAATAGATCTAAGTGGCTACAGACAAAAGGACACACAAAACATAGCGCAAGCCTTCAGAGAATATTACAAAAATCTATACACTAAGGAAAAAACAGAAACTCATACACAAGACAAATACATGAAATATACTAACAAACCCTGTGACACGGACAGACAGGCACTTGATACACAACATACATTAGAAAATTTAACACACGCAGTGCAAGGGTTGCACAAAGACAAGTCACCAGGACCAGATGGTCTCACAGCAGAGTTCTACCAACACTTCTTTCCTATCTTAGGTCCTCTCCTCTTACTTACTTTTACAGAAACTTTTGAAAACAAAAAACTCCCACCCAGCCTGAACCTATCATATGTTACACTCATACCAAAAGACAACTCAGACAAGACACAACGCAAGAATTACCGACATATACCTTTGCTCAATGTAGACTACAAGATCCTTACAAAAGCACTAACCAACAAGCTAAAACCATTCATGGCCAAACTCATACACGAAGACCAACAATGTAGTGTAGAAAACAGAAATATACATCAACACACATTTCATACGAGACTTCATACACTACACGCATATAAAAGACTGCCAATCGTCAATTCTTTCTCTAGATAAAGAGAAAGCTTTTGACAGAGTGTCACACCAATACCTACACAAGATATTACTCCACTGTAACATAGGGAAGTACTTTAGAGAATGGATCAACATTCTCTATTTCAAACCTGAAAGCAAGATCTTAATAAACCATACGCTTACAGAGACTTTCAGGCTAACTAGATCTGTTAGGCAGGGCTGTCCCCTCTCTCCTTTACTGTACGTACTCACTCTAGAACCACTTCTAGAAAAAATCAGACAGGACAAAACAATCCAAGGAACGTTTATACCTGGGAAGGGAGATAGGAAGTTGCTTGCGTATGCAGACGACACTATCTCTTTCCAAAAACAGACAGATCAATAGCGAACATTCTAGAGACACAGAGTTTGGCAACGCTAGCGGAGCCAAACTAAACATACAGAAATCAGTAATAATGGGGGTAGGCAAATGGCGGAATAAAAAGGACTTTCCCTTCTGCCTCACACACACAGACAACATAACACTTTACGGCATCACTTTCTCGTCACACCCAAATAAAACACACAAACCCACATGGGACAAACTTGTCGCACAAATCACAGACATGCTGAACAGGTACAAATATAAAACCACAACAACATTCGGTAGAAGCATAGTAGTGAACACTTATATCATTCCAAAAATAATATACATAGCCACAGTACTAGACCCTCCACAACAGATAATACACGAAATCAACAAACAGATCAGACATTTCATCTTTACAAACACTATACGCAGCATTAAACATACAACTCTCATACAAGACAAATTGCACGGAGGAACCGCCCTCCAAGACATACAAACAAAGATCCAAGCACTCAGGATCAGTCACGTGGGCCGCATCATCAAACAACCAAAACAGCACGCACTAGCTCATTATTATGTGGGACTCAGACTATCAAATCTACTACCACCAAACAACTCACAGCCACACCACTTCGGCACGCTGCCAGCATTCTACAAAACCTGTATTCAGGCCATCCAAGGAAACGAAACACTCATACACCATAAAACAAACATCTACAAACATTTAGTCAGAAATCAAGCATCCCCACTACACCTCAGAATCAAGAGAAGTCAGAGATACGCCATTTCTGACTTCAAAGAAACATTTACGAATCTACACGTGAAGAACATCACACCGAAAGCAAGAGAAATTACATTTAGGCTTATTTACAACATGACACCCACCACACAGAGAGCAGCACACAGATCCAGACAGACAGCACCATGTCAACTGTGCAACAACAACATACAGGAAACAGAAGAGCACATATTTGACACATGCAGCACAATCACACCCAGTATAGCAACACTACAGAAAACACTAGAAGCACACACAGCACGAAAGATAGACATATATAAAGCAATAATGTTAAATATTATCCCTGCGACTCAGTTGGACACACACACCAAGTTACTGGCCCTGCTGGCAGAGTTCAGGCACTTGGTGTGGACGTGCAGGAACAAAGCTAGATTTAAGTTGTGCACGTTTAGTCCCAACATTTTCAGGGATCTGTTTCGACAAAGGGAAATGAAAATCATGACCTGCTGTAAACTGGCATGAAATAAAACTTTGACAGTAGCGAGCGCATGAGAGAGAGAGAAGGGGGAGAGAGAGAGAGTGAACTGCAAATGCTCGGATGAACAATACTGATTTATATCCAAACTATTCACTGCTTCATTGTTACTGGAACAACCTTACACTCCTTGTGAAATTCTTATGCATATTTTTACAATGTTACACCTGTTTCTTCAACAAATGTTATTAGACGGGATTAGCCTTGAAGCAACAAACTGACCAGACAATGACTGTCAGACAGGATTAACTTTTGACGCGACAAACTGACCAGCAGACATCTCTACCCTCGAGGGAGTTTAAGATAACATGTGAGCCAAGTTTGAAGATAAACAAGGTACAGCGCAGACATCTCTACCCTCGAGGGGGTTTAAGATAACATGTGAGCCAAGTTTGAAGATAAACAAGGTACAGCGCAGACATCTCTACCCTCGAGGGGGTTTAAGATAACATGTCAGCCAAGTTTGAAGATAAACAAGGCAGAGAGCAGACATCTCTACCCTCGAGGGGGTTTAAGATAACATGTCAGCCAAGTTTGAAGATAAACAAGGCAGAGAGCAGACATCTCTACCCTCGAGGGGGTTTAAGATAATATGTCAGCCAGGTTTGAAGATAAACAAGGTACAGCGCAGACATCTCTACCCTCGAGGGGGTTTAAGATAACATGTCAGCCAAGTTTGAAGATAAACAAGCCACAGCGCAGACACAGACAGCGACAAGACAATAGAGATAAAAACAAGCCCACGACGCCTTTTTTTATCACCCCCTACCAACGGTACAAAACAAAGCCCTGACGCTATAGCAAAGCCTATGTGAGAGAGAGTGAGAGAGTGTGAGAGAGATAGAGAGAGAGAGTGAGAGAGATAGAGAGAGAGTGTGTGTGTGTCATACCATTACTGTACACCTTTGTTTTCACATTTTATGTATAAAGTATTAACTTTATCATACTCCACGCCATCACCTCATGGTTTGTAAAAGCCCACCATCTCATTATTTCATCACACGGGCAATCATACCCATTTCACATCATTTCAGTTGAATATGAAATTGTTGATTGTTGAATGCAAATAAAGTTATTTTAAAAAATCACTCTTTCCAGGCTAAGATCAAAGTGTAGCTCTGCGTTCTGTAGAATGTACACTTTGCTATTTTGGAACGAGCTGCTCGAGGCCTGCCATGCACATTGAATGCCGGGGTGTATGGTCCACATCTTGTTACGGGTGGACCCGGTTTGCAGTACCACCGGGTCACGGCCGGTTGTTTTCGTCGTCTCATAAAAAAAAAACTATCTCTGTGTAGTTTCTTATCTCTGTCGAACTAGCCAACCAATGATTGACAGATTAGACCAGTTCAGGGCATGAGTCAAGTTTTGTGAACTCTCAGAATACTCACCTGTCACGGAGGGTAACAAGATCAGCAAAGTGATCCTTCCTTCCAGGCTGAGAAGATTTTAATCCAAACACCTTCATAACTGCCAGGTGGTGCACCTGTCTAGCACCGCCCTTGCGCGTGTATACACAATTTTAAAAAAAGGTTCTTTTAACCCATTTTGTTGGAGCATCACACTCTAAATAAGTAAGCATTTCCAGTGTTACAGGTGGACAGGATGTTCACTGTCTGAACTTGGTAATGGTGGTGATAAGGACAACCAAATGATGACTGCTAGCAGTCCTGACAGTCCATTCACGAATTCCATTCTAGCAATTCCAACAGCCACATCACGACGATGCATATTCAACAGAGTTCCATACGGTGTTCATATTTTCTAGACAACACTACGACTTGACATCCACCCGACAACACTACGACTTGACATCCACCCGACAACACTACGACTTGACATCCAACCCGACAACACCACCACTTGACATCCAACCCGACAACACCACGACTTGACATACAACCCGACAACACCATGACTTGACATTCAACCCGACAACACCACGACTTGATATCCAACCCGACAACACCACGACTTGACATACAACCCGACAACACCACCACTTGACATCCACCCCGACAACACCATCACTTGATATCCAACCCGACAACACCACCACTTGACATCCAACCCAACAACACCACCACTTGAAACTCGAACACGCCACATATAACAAGAGACTTACAGGCCAGGTACTTGATCTCCGTGGAAACTCGAACACGTCACATATAACAAGAGACTTACAGGCCAGGTACTTGATCTTCATGGAAACTCGAACACGTCACATATAACAAGAGACTTACAGGCCAGGTACTTGATCTCCATGGAAACTCGAACACGCCACATATAACAAGAGACCTACAGGCCAGGTACTTGAGCGCCGCTACCTATTTTAGTATTTCAGAGTAAAGCTGGTCACTACTATGTTACGACTCCAAAGTCAGTGAGAAAGCGGGCAATCTGGCGGGAAATCTGGCGGGCAGTTTGGCGGGCAGTTTGGCGGGCAGCCTGGTGGGCATCACTTCAGGGAACCCTAAGAACGGACATGGAGGAGATTGCAAGAGCCACCTTAGACAGACTGCGCATGGAGGACGACATGATGTTAAAAGCGGACAATCACATCAGGAGGATGATCGAGATGGGTGAGGAGAGGGGAAGTGGACGTTTTTTTCCGAACAAAGTGGTTTAGCGCGTGTTACCCACGACCACTGCTTGACTGGCTCCACCAGCAGGCGCACACTTCGGCGGGAGCACGTATGGGAATGCTCGGGAGTGCGGGCTTGCAGTCCCTGGTTACAGCTACTCGATACTTTTAGGAACCGAATCTTTCGAGTAGCTGTTTAGTAAGTACTTTGGAACCGATTCCTTGAGTTATTGCCCTTGGTAAACGTGAAAGCATAAACGAAACTAGGAACAGCTTTATTACCGGGAACACTGTCGCTCATACAGGAACAGGGCAAAGATTTAGGAAAATAAGATATAATATATCATCTCCTGAATGCTGTACAACAAACAGGATTATGGAAAAAAATATAAAAAAGAAGGTGGGGGGAGGCACTTAGCTGTGACTTGCAAGAAGTTATGTCCGAAGGTGTGTGTGGTGGATTATCGTGAATGATTAAGTGAAGACTTGAGATGTGGTATGTTGGTAGAAAAGACTGGGGGGGGGGGGGGTAGAAAGGAGAGAGAGAGAGAGAGGAAAGACCCGAGAATAAGAGTAAATAGAATAGATGAATGTACAACACAAAAAGGAATGGAAAAACTAATAAAGCAGGATTCTCGGGGCGGATTCTATCTCCTGCTCTTCTGTGTGTAGAATGTAGACTGTGGATGTGTTGCTATTCATCTCTGTGTAAATTTCCACTACTATCCACTGAAATAATGTTCTTTCTTACATTACTATTCTACGTTGTTTTGCGTCTGTTTTGTTACTCACTTCGCAAACTTACTTGCTCCCAGGTTCATTCTCTCTCAGTGGAAATAGTAATACAAAAGCAGCAACTTTACAGTTGAAATGACTTTAATGATGCACGGGGTGACAATGAGTCGATGAGCCATATGACGAGAACGACAAAAAGCTTCAACAAAATCCATGGCCACAAGACTGGACATCTCCACGATATATGTTCCCGGCAGACTATTGTCGCCATCAGAACAACCTAATACACTCTATTCTACATCTATTTCTTAAACAACAACATTTCTAACAACCTAATCTACGTCTATCTCAGACGATACACAAACCACAACTGTCTCTCAGTCACATGATTTCTCTCTCAACTGACCCTTTTCCTGTCATTCCCCATCCGTGACCCTCGTGCAACCCGAGACAAAGCAGATGGACTCTACTCACAAACAGCTTATTATTTTAGAAGATAACTCATTTTATACAAATATTCCAATTCTCATATGAGTTATCTATCTTGCATCCAAACATTCAATATACTGCTATACTAATTATGTTAGTCCGTAAGAACAGCGAAGAGCAAAACCTCTATCTTAATGCGAAGAAAACTAAATTGACGACAACTGACAACACAAACAAGGCAGCTCAAATGAATCAATGAGAAAAAATTGGAAGAAGTGGAGAGTTTTGAATATCTTGGATCACTACTAACTAATAATGGAGATACAATGAGGAAAATTAAAAGTAGGACATCTATCGCTCTTCAGAAAGTAAAACAAATAAAGAATCGGTGGAGAGGAGCAGACAGAACCACAAAAATAAGATTTTTAAGGGCATGCATCTTACCCATTGCAACATATACCTGTGAGACCTGGACACTTAACAAAACAGCTGAGAAACACATAAATGCCTTTGAATGTAAATGCTACAGAAGAGTCCTTCAGATATCATGGACACAAAAAGAACAAATATATCTATACTACAAGAACTTAATATTGAAGAAGGCTGGCTAGTAAAGAGGATTAAAGAGAGAAAACTTAAATATTTTAGACACACTAATCGTCATGATAATCTAGAGAAAATCGTCTTGGAAGGGTACATAATGGGAAAAAGAAAGAGAAGAAGATCAAGGCTCAGATGACTGCAAGACATCGTTGATGATCTGCTAATGGATGCATCAGCAGCAGGGAATCTTGCTCACAACTGAGAGGCCTACAGGAGTGCTGTTAGGGAGGCAAAGTTTTGCAAAGGACATGTAAATGAATGAATGAATGAATGAATGAATGAATGAATGAATAGGTAGAGTGTGTGCAATCTTGCACAGTGGGTGTTCTGGAACAGAAGTTGCAGGTGAGGAAAGAGTAGAAGTTAGCAGAGGGGGGAATATGAATTGAGGGAAAGGAAATGTTAAGTAAAGTTGACTTTCTAACTGATTAACTATTAAAGCTCTTCCTGCTTTTGTTTTAAACACTTTTAGCATTTTTTTTATCACAGCTTTACTGCAGCTGCTTCTTTACTGCAGCTGTTTCTTTACTGCAGCTGCTTCTTTACTGCAGCTGTTTCTTGTAGTCTTTTATATATGTATACTCAATGTATATTTTATATATTTATACTTTAAAAAATATTCATGTGTGTTGGTAAATGTGAGTTATGATTTGCAGATAAAACAAATAACAATTTCCTCGTGCTTTTCTATGCCTCCACACAGAACTGACACGAGGTATTAGATCTTTAAGCTATTATTTATACCTAACGTTCATAGCAAAACACATCGAATAGCACTGATTGAATTAAATCCAGAAACAGTGATTCCAGAAAAAAATACAGGCTTATAAAAACTTTCGTGAAGACGAAAATCAGGATATTTAAGAGTAATGTTCTAAGTGTACTACTCTATGGAAGTGAACGCTGGAAAATCACCAAAACCATAGAAAACAAGTTGAATTATTTCCAGACTAAATTTTACGAAGAATTAGAAAAATATTTGGCCAAACACCATAAGAAATAACATATTGTTGGCAGAAATGCAGATGAAGCCACTGACAGCAATTATTGAGGAAAGACGCTGGCGATGGTTGGGACATGTGCTCCGAATTACTGACGACTCACTACCAAAAATAGCACTAAGATGGACACCAAAGGAGAACAGAAGTAAAGGTAGACCAAATGAGACATGGAGATGAACAACAGAAAGGATGTTGAGCAATAGAGGGCTCACCTGGGTAAGAGAGGAAAAAAGGCAAAGTATAGGCATTTGCGGAAAACCTTTGCAGAAGTCCCATGTGCCCTGGGCACCTAAGGTTCAGAGAGAGAGAGAGAGAGAGAGAGAGAGAGAGAGAGATGGTTCATAAACGTTAACAAATAAAACCAGCACTGTACATACATATGATCTCTGTGGATTAAATGTTACCAATAAATAGAGGTGTATGGTGCAGTTTTACAAAGCGGCAGAGGAAGTGAGTAAAATGAGAAAAAAATGAATAGAAAGTATGAGAGTAAAATGAAAATGTACAAATGAAAAACATACACTGTCCAATATTTCGGCGTGATCCTTTTTCGAGGATTACATACACAAACAAAACGACATATAACTTATCTCGGTTGGCGTCTTACTGAATAAGAAACAACACACGAATGCGTGTCCCTTTGATTAGGCATAGAGACCAGAGGGGGCCACAAATTAAACCAGAAGAAGTCAATAGGAAATAGGAGGCGGGGAAAAGGAGAGAATGAAGGTCAATAGAAACCAGCGGTTAGAAAAAAGGGAAGCGGAGAGATAATGAAAGAAGACCTAGGAACAAATAGAAGGTGCCATAAACACACGTAGCACACTAGAGACGCAAATCGTAGTAGGGCGAGGGAAGCAGGGGGATAATAAGACTGGTGAATAAGATCAGACCCAGAGGGGCAATAAACACCTGTAAGTCTCCAGAGAAGTGGCGGTGGGAAGCTAGGAGAAAGAAACAAGAAAGTAGAGTATAAATCACAGGAAAAAAGGAAAACTAAAGACCTTAATTAAAAAAAATTGAATTTAGTTGAAAGAAGTTAAGGAAACTGAAGACATTGTTAATTCTAGCTGGGTGAGACAGCCATACAGGAAAATAAGGCGCTGTTCTAGGACCATCCGAGATCAGCAGAACAAGAGCGGATAGCACTAACAGAAATGTCCTGCTTTCCCCTGTGGTTACTAAGGCAAAAATGCTTAGCCACAAGTGTCTAAGCCTTCTTAGAAATGTCGTTAAGATGTTGGCGAAAACGATCTCCTAAGCGTAAACCGGTTTCGCCTATATACTTCATATCACAACGTTTGCACATAATAGCATAAATAACATTGCGTGAAGTGCAGGTGAAACCCTCCTGAACTGATAACGTGGACTTAGAGAAGGAGATTTGGCTAGCCTCGACAAAAAAAACTGGCAAGTGTTGCATCTACGACGTCCGCAACGTCTGGTACCATAAAAAGTGTCATCTGTCTTAAGGCGACTGTGAACTAAAAGGTCCCTGAGGTTCTTGTCCTGTCTGTAGGTCATTAATGGAGGTTCACCAAAGAGTTCACTTGCGTCAGGCTCGCTCTGAAGGAGGTGGAGATGGTGAAACAGTATGTTCTTAACCGCCAAACTATGAGGGTGGTGCGTGAGTACCAGTTTAACTCTGTGCGAACTACAATGCAGTTTAGGAGTGAGGACTTGCTGCCGCGATATATGGCCGATGCGGTTCCAAGACGAAGAGAGAACATGATCTGGAAAGCCGCGTTGGCGGAAGAAATCTAGCGTTTTGTGTTATTGATCATAGAAATCAACATCGTCAGTGTACAAACGTCGCAATCTAAGAAGCTGAGTCCTTACACTATCTGGGATGGGAGGAAGTGTACAAGATATAGCTGTGAGAGTCTGTAGGTTTATAGTGACGACAATGTCGAGAAAGTTAGCAGAAGTAGCAGAGATGTGGGAGGTGAAAGAAATGACAGGATTGTACTCCTTAACAAAACTGATAAAGTTGTCAAGAACTTCCTATGGCATTGATGTCACCCCAATGCCGTCATCTATGTAGCGTCTATAGAAGGCGGGAAAGGGGCGTCTAAAGGCTCTCAGAACCTTGTATTCGAAGTGGCCCATGAACAGACACTCGTAGCTGGGGCCCATCTTGGTACCCATGGCTACACCGCTAATCTGGTCGAGGTAAAGGCCATTGAATTCAAATGAATTGAGTTGGAGGACAAGTCGTTTAAGGTGCAGAATAGTAGACGTAAAAATAGAGCAATGGCGCCTTTTGTTCAGAAGATAAATGCTACAGTTTAGAAGAATGTAGGGCCTGAAAAGTTCTCATCTTCAAGATAAATGCTAGTTTCGTTGTTTTTTAATTAAATGTTCATCATTCAGCATGATTAATAAAGGGTCTAATGTGTATCGTAAAAGGAAGCCGAGCGAAAGGGAGGGGCAAGCAGCGGGGTGATATAGCACGTGACGTGTTTTGATGTCCCGCTACCACACTCCCGCCGGTCTACGCTACTGATGTCAGCAGACTGGTATAACACAAATTCACAAAATGATTCTACTCATATTGTGGAACCGATTTGGATTCTGTTTTATGAATCGGTTCAAAGTAGGTCCTACATGGTATCTGGAATCGGTTTGTATTTGGCATTGGTTTGTAGGAACCGAGTATTAGTTTTTAACAGAAGATCCGAAAGAATCGGTTCCTAATTCGGTTCCTGCTCAACTCTATTTCAGAGTTATTACCCTTAGTAAATATTCACATTAGCTTATCACTGGAACCACTTTACAAGCGAACTATCCTTAACACAGGGACATCTTTACAGCTCATCCAGGCCACCAGACACTGCAGTCGTCAAGTCTGACGACCGGTGCCCAAATAACAAACTTAGATTTCACAGAACCGGCATCGTCAGCCGCCAAACTCTGGTGGAAATATTGAAGATGGGATCAGAATTTACGGATTATTCTGGCCTTCTGGAAGTCAAACTATTAGAAACCAACACTGGTAAACTTCCAGAATTCTATAAACGGTACATCGATGATGGCATTGGAGTCACCAGTATCCCACAGGACGACCTAAAAAAAATTTCTTGAATTCGCTAACTCACTTAATAATCAAATAAAATTCACATATGAAATTTCTGACAAGTCTGTTAACGTTTTTAAGAAATCAAAATATCTACTGGGACAAACAGGTTTGTCACTTCTGTATTTTACAAGCCCACCGACAGCCACACCTATTTACTTTACACCTCTTCCCATCCTGAAGCCTGTAAGAACTCCATCCCATACTCCCAACTCTTCTGTCTTCGCCCCATATGTCAGAATAATTTGGACTTTATAGATCAGTCCAACAATTTATTATAATTTTTCCGTCATCGCCACTACACAGAGAAGGTCCTTCGTGAGGCCTTCAACCGTATCTAACAAGTGGGTCGCAAAGAAGCATTCAGAAAAATGTCTGTTACCCCATCTGATAGAGTTAAGTTAGTACTGCCTTTCCACCCATACGGTCAGATGGTTAAGAACATTCTTTATCGTCATCTGCCACTAATCCAACTCGACCCCGACACTCGCGACATTTTCTCTGATCCACCCCTTTTAGCATCCAAGCGTGAGCCAAATCTTAAGGACATCCTCGTCTACAGCCACTTGAAGCAGAGCCCTACATATGTTGGTGCCAGAAAATGTAACCGCCCCCGCTGCGTTACCTGCCCTGTAGTCTAGGAAACGAAAACGATCACCTTTACCAAAACTATCCTCTTTCCACGAGGGATTCACATGAGAGTCCCGCAGTGTGATATATGTCATCGTATGCAAAAGATGCTGGATAATGTATATTGGTGAGACTGGCCTTAGATTAGGAGACCAGCGTGCTTCGAAACAAGTTCAGAATAATTTCCGTGGCACCAACCACAGAGGCAAATCTGATTTTCTGGTAACAACCATCAAACAATGTTACGCAGATGACACAAGCTGCCTAGCGCTTGAGAACCTCTACATTCAGGATTATGGGACGCTGGAACCACGCTGTTTGAACTCGCTATTCAGCTACACCTAACGTTTTCCTCTTCAACAGTCATAATCCCTCTCCACAAAGCTCCACTCCCTTCTCACGTGTTACACATAGTTCAGAACCTCCTCATAGCATCACATTACAACCCATCTACCCCAACTTTAATCATCTATTTCGCCTTCTCCTGGCTAGGTTAACGTTGTATTACCCTCTCTCCCCTCCACGGTTTCCCCACCCACCACTCTCAGTTATGATCCACCTATCACACATCACAAGTCTCTATTTAAACATGCCCTACGCTCCACCATGCCCATTTCTGAACAAGTGTCGGACAAGCCACATCTTCTTACAAGTTACAACTAAGTGTCCCATTCATTTTATTTTCTTTTTTTTTAACATAGCATTCATGTGAATCTATACTTCTCCTCTCTTTATTTCTTCATCCTGTATGTTTTTGTATGATTAAGGCTTCCTCAGAAACGTCACAACTTTGTAGTTGTTAAGTAATAAAGCTGTTCCTACCTTTTTCATAGTTTATACATTTTGGTATCACAGCTTTAGTGCAGTACTTCGTGTATAGTTGTATACTTATACTCTAATTATTATGGACTTATCTTAAGATAAGATATAAGATAAGATAAGATAAGAATCGTCCAATGTACTTTGAGGATGGTTCATGGACTAACTAAGTTTATCTAGCTTAGAGGGTCACACAGACTTCTATAGTGACCACCTTTTTAAGTGTGAATATCGTTAAATTTGTCTGCAGTATTTTATTACTATTGTCTAATATGTCTGTAATGTTTTATTAATATCGTATAATTTGTCTGTACTGTTATATTAATATCGTATGATTTGCCTATAAATTTTTATTAATATCCTAAAATTTGTCTGTACTATTTTATTAATATCATAAAACTTATCTATAATGACAAAATGCTGCACAGGTAACACAGGTATTGACTGGGTACATGGGACCCAACTAGAAGATCTTGATTTTGCTGATGACATAACTCTTATCAGTAATAATGTGAATTCCATGCAAGAAAAAACAGATAGCCTATCTTCACTGGCTAGCAAAATAGGACTTGAAATTAACAAGGACAAAACAAAAATAATGAAAATTCCCATCAATCAAAATGGAAAAATACACATAGAAGGGACAGATATTGAAGAAGTCAATCAATTTGCATACCTTGGCAGCTACATAGACCAGGATGGTGACACTAGAAAGGAAGTTAGGATCAGAATTGCAAAAGCAGCATCAATCTTCAAGAATCTTGAGAACATATGGAATTCAAAAGTTATAAGCACAAAAACCAAGTTAAGACTATTCAATTCAAATGTAATATCCACCCTCATTTATGCATGCGAAAGCTGGAAAACAACTAAAGAAATAGAAAAGAAATTAGACTCTTTTGAAAACAAATGCCTAAGGAAAATACTCGGCATCAAGTGGAATGAATTCAAGAACAATGCAGAGATAAGACAGATGACTGAACAACAACCAGTCTCACGGGTGATCAGGAAAAGGAGATGGACATATGTTGGTCAGAGAAGAAATGAGCAGAGAATCCCAAAACAAGCTATCAAGTGGAACACAACAGGCCGAAGAAAAAGGGGCAGACCGCGTGAAACTCTGAAGAGGACATTATTAAGAGAGGCCAAGTTAACAGGCATAAAATCCTTTGTTGAGGTTGAAAGACTCGCCGAAGACAGGAAAAATTGGTGAACTACTTTGCGAGCCCTATGTGACGTCTAACGGCACGGGAAGGATATAAGATATAAGATAAGATAACTTGTCTATACTGTTTTATTAATATTCCATAATTTGTCTGTACTGTTTTATTAATATTGTATAATTTGTAAATACTGTTTTACTAATATTATATAATTTATCTGTTCAGTTTTATTAATATTGTATAATTTGTCAGTACTGTTTTATTAATGTTGTATAATTTGTCTATACTGTTTTATTAATATTATTTAATTTGTCTGTACTGTTTTAATAACATTGTTAAATTTATCTCTGCTGATTTCTTAATATTATCAAATTTGTACTGGTTTATTAATATTATCAAACGTGCCTGTACTGTTTTAATAATATTGTAAAATTTGTCTATACCGTTGAATTAATATTGTATAATTTGTCTATACTATTTTAGTTAATATTGTTAAATTTATCTGTATTGTTTTTTTAAAATTTGTTTATACCGTTCTCCTAATATTTAATAATTTGTCTATACTGTTATATTAATATTATTTAATTTATTTGTACTATATATTAATATTGTTAAATTCATCTGTATTGTTTCATTAATATTGTTAAATTTATCTGTATTGTTTTATTAATATTGTATAATTTGTCTGTACTCTTGTATTAATATTGCATAATTTGTCTGTACTGCTTCATTATTATTGTTAAATTTATCTCTATTGATTTATTATTATTATTAAATGTGTACTGTTATATTAATATTACCAAATGTATCTGTACTGTTTTATTAATATTGTTAAATGCATATGTACTGTTTTATTAATATTGTTGAATTTATCTGTGCTGTTTTATTCATTCATTCATTCATTTGCATGTCCCTTGTGGAACTTTCCCTACCAAACAGCACTCCTGTAGGCCTCTCAGTTGTGAGCAAGATGGCCTGCTGCTACTGCATCCATTTCCAGATTGTCAACGATGTCTTGCAGCCATCGTTGTTTTGGTCTTCCTTTTTTTCTTTTTCCCATTATGTATCCTTCCAATACGGTCTTCTCTAAATTATCACGACGTTTAATGTGTCCAAAATATTTATCTTTTCTCTCTTTAATCCTCTTTACTAGCCAGCCTTCTTCAATATTAAACTCTTGTAGTATAGATATATTTGTTCTTTTTTGTGTCCATGACATTTGGAGAACTCTTCTGTAGCATTTACATTCAAAGGCATTTATGCGTTTCTCAGCTGTTTTGATAAGTGTCCAGGTCTCACAGGCATATGTTGCAATGGGTAAGATGCATGCCCTTAAAAATCTTATTTTTGTAGTTCTGTCTGCTCCTCTACACAGATTCTTTATTTGTTTTACTTTCTGAAGAGCGATAGATGTCCTACTTTTAATTTTCCTCATTGTATCTCCATTATTAGTTAGTAGTGATCCAAGATAATCAAAACTCTCCACTTCTTCCAGTTTTTCCTTATTGATACATATTTCATTTGCCTTGTTTGTTTTGTTAGTTGTCATCACTTTAGTTTTCTTTGCATTAAGATAGAGGTTTTGCTCTTCGCTGTTCTTGCTGACTGATATAATTAGTTTTTCCATTCCTTTTTGTGTTGTGGACAGCAATACTGTGTCATCAGCATATCTAATCTCTGGTATTTCATAACCTCCAACTCTTATGGCATCGTAATATTCTTTGTCTACATCTTCTCTAACATTCCTCATTATATTTTCAGTATACAAGTTAAATAAATAGGATGACAATATGCACCCTGACAGACCCCTTGTTTTATGTCAAACCAAGTTGTTGTTTCACCATTTATTCTTACTGCTGCTTGTTGGTCTAGATACAGCAGTGATGTTAATTGTATCAAATGTGTTGGAAATTACATTTTTTCCATTATTTCCCAAAGTTTCTGCCTTTGAGTAGTCTATAAAAGATAAATATAGATTCACATTAAACTCTCTGCATTTCTCTATTATTAATCTTAGCTTGAATATATGATCTCTTGATCCTCTTCCTTGCCTGAAACCAGCTTGGACCATATTGACTTCTTCTTCTATTTTCTTTCAAAGTCTACCCATTATGATTTTTAACAGAATTTTACTGGCATGACTAATCAGGGCAACAGTTCTGTAGTTGGTGCATAATTTCAGGTTACCCTTTTTTGGCAGTGGTATGAATACAGTTCTTTTCCATTCTTTTGGCCAAATACCTGAATGCCATATCTTTTTACATAGTGCATGATAGATTGTTGCACACTCCTTTCCTCCTGCTTTAATAAATTCAGTTGTTATCTTATCACACCCTGGTGATTTATCATTTTTCAGATTCTTTATTGCCCATAAAACTTCTTCTATTGTCGGTTCAGGTTCTTTCTCCTCCAATAATAATTCACACTGTTGATTTCTGCTTCCACAGTCGGTTGTTTCATACATTCTTTTGCAATATTCCTTCCATCTTTCTAGAATTTCCTCTGTCTCTGTCAGGGTATTCCCCATCTTATCACAAATTACATTTAGCCTAGGTGTGACATTTCTCGTCAATGTCTTCATTTCTTTAAACATTTCACTATCTCTTCCACACTTCTGATGTTCTTCTACTCTTTCACAACAATCTTGTATGTATTGTTTTTGTCTTTTCTTATGTTTCTTCGTACTTCTTTTGTTAAAGTTTTATATTTATCTTTGCTGTTGTTTGTCACTTTCCATTGCGTCTTCATTTCTCTACATTGTTTTATGAGTTCTAGTGTACCTGCTGTGATCCATGTATTCTTTTGTGTTTTCTTTACTGGAACCATGTCTTTAGCAGTTGTTACTAAGATATCTTTGGCCTGCATAGCCAATTCATCTGGTGTCATCTCCTCCTGTACAGCCACCAGGATTTCGAAACGGTTCTTCACTTCTATACCGTATTGCTGTTTTATTAATATTATCAAATGTGTCTGTACTGTTTTATTAATATTGTTAAATTTATCTGTAGTGTTTTATTAATATTATCAAATGTGTCTGTACTGTTTTATTAATATTGTTAAATTTATCTGTAGTGTTTTATTAATATTATCAAATGTGTCTGTACTGTTTTATTAATATTATAAATTTATCTGTACTGTTTTATTAATATTATTAAATTTATCTGTACTGTTTTATTAATATTATTAAATTTATCTGTACTGTTTTGTTAATATTATTAAATTTATCTGTACTGTTTTGTTAATATTATTAAATTTATCTGTATTGTTTTATTAATATTATTCCCCCTGGGAACAACTGTGTTAAGAGCACACTTATCTTAACATAGTGTTTGTGAGACAGGGAACATAGATCTCTCTCTCTCTCTCTCTGAACCTTAAGTGCCCAGGGCACATGGGGCTTCCACAAGGGTTTTCCACAAATGCCTTTCCTTTGCCTTTTTTTCTGCTCTTGTCCAGGTGAGCCCTCTATTGCTCAACATCCTTTCTGTTGTTCTTCTCCATGTCTCTTTTGGTCTAATCTTACTTCTATTCCCCTGTGGTGTCCATCTTAGTGTTGTTTTTGGTAGTGAGTTATCAGTCATTCGGAGCACATGTCCCAACCATCGCCAGCGTCTTTCCTCAATAATTGCTGTCAGTGGCTTCATCTGCATCTCTGCCACCAAGATGTTATTTCTTATAGTGTTTGGCCTAAATATTTTTTCTAATTCTTCATAAACATTTAGTCTGAAAAGAATTCAACTTGTTTTCTATGGTTTTGGTGATTTTCCAGCATTCACTTCCATAGAGTAGTACACTTAGAACATTACTCTTAAATATCCTGATTTTCGTCTTCACGCTTAGTTTTTTATATTTCCATATAGTCTGCAGCATTGCAAAAGCCTAATTTGCTCTAGCAAGTCTGCTGTTGATGTCCTCTGTGCTGTCTCCATTTTCTACTACTCTACTGTCAAGGTATACAAATTCATTGACTTCCTCCACTAACTTGCTATCTACTCTCAGTACACTTCTGTTGTTCACATTTTGCTTCATTAACTTTGTCTTTCCTACGTTGATTTTTAGTCATATGTTCTTTGCAGTCTGAGTTAGCTTGTTTATTTTATCTTGCATATCTTTGTGGCTGCCTGATAGTAGACAAATGTCATCCACAAAGTCAAGGTCCTCCAGCACTGTGTCAAGGGTCTACTGTAATCCTCTGCGTTTGTCTGATGTTGCCTCCTTCATTAACCAGTCTACTGCCAAGATAAATAATGTTGGTGATAGTACACATCCCTGTTTCACTCCTGTTTGTACCCTAAAGCTGCTGGAGGTATATTCTCTACAGATCACTTTGCACCGAAAACCCTCGTATAGGGCTTTGATTACATTCACTATCTTATGGGGGAGGCCATGCCATCTTAGGATTTTTCACAGTACATCTCTGTTGACACTGACAAAGGCTTTCTCAAAATCTATAAACAATGCATATGTTGTGCTATGCCACTCATTTGCCTTTTCTAATATGTGTATGAGTACAAATATGTGGTATATGCATGATCTTCCTTTCCTAAATCCTGCCTGCTCTTTTCGAAGTTTTCCCACAAGTGCAGGTACAATTCTGTTGATGATTATTCTGCAAAATACTTTACTGGTGAGTGGCAGTAGGGTAATGCATTTCCAGTTCCCGCAATCTCTGAGGTCACCCTTCTTTGGTACTTTTACTATAAGCCCAGTTTTCCACTCCTCTGGAGCTTTTTCTAGATCCCAAATTTGTTGTAATATCCGGCAAAGTTGTTTTGGTGTTTCTGTTTCTTCTGCTTTCAACATCTCAGCAGTCACTTCATCTTCACCTGGTGCCCTGTCTGATTTTAGCTTCTTTATTGCCTCTTTTACTTCACTTATTGTTATTGGTCCTGTATTGATGTTTAGTTCCGTTTTTGCTTCAGGTATGTCTATTGTTTGTACTGCTTGTGTTCTGTTTAGTAGGGTGTTAAAGTGTTCCCTCCATCTTTCAATTTTTTCTCTTTCTTCACTGACCAGTGGTCCCTTATGTGTCTTTACTGCACTCTCAAATCTTGTGCTGAAATTACCTGTCATCTGCTTTGTGATTTTGTATATGGTTTTCATGTCATTTGCATATGCTGCTTTCTATGCTGTTTCTGCTAAGTTGTCATAGTATTGACGTTTATCTTGACGGCACGATTCCTTCACTTCTTTGTCTTTTTGTGCATAATTACTTAAAACTCGTTCTTTAAGCCGTTGTGATTTGGTGTTCAGTAATTTTTTCTTGATTTCTTTTCTTTGCTCTATCTTTTCTCATGTGGTCTTGCTTATCCATTCCTCTTTTCTCCGTTTCCAGTATCTCAGCACTCTTTTGCTGTTTCCTGTAGTGTTTTATTGAACTCTAGTATGGACATTTCTGCTTCGTCTTGTAGGACACTGAAGCAGTTCTAAGTACTATTAAGGATTCATTCTTTGTTTGCTGGTCTTTCAGTTTTGTTGTATCAAAATGTCTCTTTCTGTGTTCTCTGATTTTGGCTCTCCTTAATTTTAGTTTTATTTTTGCTACCAGAAGGTTGTGATCACTTCCTACAATCTGCTCCTTTCCTTGCTCGCACATCTTGTAGTGACCGTTTCCACTTGTTGTTTATTAGTATGTGATCGATTTAGTTTTCTGTGGTTTTATCTGGTGACCTCCAAGTCACTTTATGGATGTTTTTATGTTGGGAAATTGTCCCTCCGATGGTTATCATGTTTTCTTCACAGAAACTGCACTGTCTTTCTCCATTTTCATGTATTTCTCCGATTCCTTCTCTTCCCATGATTCTTCTTCTGTCTTCATTTCTCTCACCTACTCTTGCATTGAAGTCGCCCAAGACGATTAACATATCATGCTTGGGTATTGTTTCTACTGTGGCTTGGAGACTGTCGTAAAAATATTCTTTTAATTCCTCTTCAGCTGCTTCTGTTGGTGCATAACAAACTATAATAGACAGCTTCGTGAATCTTGACTTGAAGCGTGCATATAATAATCTCTCATTTATAGGGGTCCAATTCAACAATGCTCTTGATGCTTCTTTTGTTATAATCAATGCTACTCCTCCTTCATGATCTTCTTTACCTGACCATATTATTGTATCTTCTGTGTGCTGTGTTGTTAATTTCCTTCTGCCTTTTCTGTCCATCTTGCTTCTTGTATTCCTAGTATGTCTAGTTTGTATCCGCGCATTTCCTTGATGGTTTGTGCTAGTTTTTCAGTCTGGTTAAGTGTTCTTACATTCCAGCTGACTATTTGCATCTTGTGTTTAGGTTCCAGGAGGTCTGCAGTCGGGCTGGGGACTTCCAGTGGCTGGCTTTCATCCACAACCTTCATGGGCTCAGTTTCCTGATAAGTATTTCTCCTTCCACCTGCATTTGTTTTTTCCTTGCTTCTGTTTCTGTAGCAGTCTGATAGTTTTTTTTTTAACTAGATAGGGTTGCTAGCCCTATGCCGAACCCTCCTTAGTCGCCTTTTACGATCATGCGTGGTATGGTACAGTGGTCCTATTCTTTGCAGATCCCGGGTACCACACGGGGAGAACATAGATCTGTTTGCTTAAAAATTCTGACCTACTTCTGTAGCCCAGAAACTTGTAGCAATCAACACTAATTGTAACTGTTATTTTTGTAAAATTTAATGTCAGGTTGGTGGACGGATGGGGACACGGAGATCTCCGACGGGGATGAGGAAAGTCTGGTGTGAAACCAATTAATCCAGGACGTGACAAGCCTATGGGTCTTTACAACAATGGCTATCAGAATGATGTAAACAAAACAGAGCCAGCAGAATATAGATGGCGGGGAATGGATATCGCTGAAGCACTCATTAGATTCCTCATCCCACAGTCGGTTGTCTTTGTGGAACTGTCTCAAAATCGTCTAACATAGAGAAGGGTACAGCCACCAGAGGCTGGAAAATAAAGTTTTGGACAGGCCAGCCTACACCACTGTCTTCATGGCAGTCCGAGAAAGACCACAGTCTGCCCTAGCAAGGAAAGGTGCTGAAGTCGGAGGTACGCAGCCAAAAGGCGCATCGCAAAAATCAGGGTAACACGCATTATCGCTAATGAACTGTCTCTATCTGTAGTTTTCAAACATGGTGCTCGCCCTGTGAAGAATAACCAGGCAGGTGCAGTGCCGGGCCCCCTGCCTCGAAAGGGTCAACCCAATGCTACTGGAGGTCCTCTCAGTTCGTCTTGTGGAGCCAGGAAAGAGTAGAGTTACTGGCCAAAAAATACAACAGCAGAAAACTGCCTAAAACCAAGAACTTAAAATAATGCAGTGGAATGCTGAGGGTGTCAGCAGTGTTAGAGATGGCTATAGCAAAAAGGTGGAACTAGAGAACATACTCTTTGCAGATCAGATAAGTATATTCTGCATACAGGAGACACACCTAACCAAAGATGCCGCCTTTAAAATCAGAGGCTACCAGTGTTTTAGATCAGACCGACGGGACAGAAGAAAAGGAGGAGTACTCACACTTGTTAAGAATAACATCAGCGCATGTCAGGTGGGAGTGTACATGGAAGGAGCCGAATACCAGATGATCCATCTTAAAACCAGTAATACAGACTTCCACTCCTTAACTATTACTGTCCTAATGACCGCCGACTTGCTCTAGAAACAATTCCATATAAAGAGAGACTGATGGTCTGTGGCGATTTTAATAGCCATTCCCAGAGCTGGGGATATGACCACATAGACAAGAGAGGAGAGGAAGTTGAGAGCTGGTAAGATGATAATGGACTTCTCCTGATCAACCAGTCAATGGATCCCCCACCATTTTACTTGGCATATAACCTCAACGCCAGATCTGGCATTCCACTCTCCAGACCTGAAGTGGACCTACACGCGAAGTTAGAAAACAACTTAGAGGTAGCGACCATAGACCAGTCTTCCTGACAATGGAAAAGGAACTCCTTAACACCAGTAGCCCTCTCCCCAAATGGAACTATAAAAAGCAAACTGGACAATGTACAGACATTGTACAAGTATCCTAGTGGGACAACTATCCATAGAGGGTAAGGATATTAACAGCATAGTGAAGGAATTCAATGCTTGTATCCTTCAGGCCGCCCGTGAAACTATTCCCAGAGGAGCTCGTAGAGACTATAAACCATACTGGTCTAGTGAGCTGGGAAAATTCCTTGATGACGTGGAAACAGCTCGAAAGCAAGCAGAAAATAGACCATGCCAAGAACACCACAATAATTACCAAGATGCTAAGGCCAAATTTCAGAGAGCCAAGCTGCAAGCCAGACAGGAAAGTTGGAGAGAGAAAACAGAGTCCCTAAACTTTGAAAAGGATAGATGAAAACTGTGAAAACTAATCAAACAGTTAAACAATGAGAGTACTGGAAGAAGTGCAAAGATTACACTAATAGAGGATGAGAAAACTCTTACAGGTAAGCAGGTAGCAGATCACTTTGCTCGTATGTTTGCACAAGACTGCAACATTGATGCCCATCCAGAGAAAGAGCGTACAATGCGCACTGACCCACAGAAAGAAGAGGAACAAGGCAGAAAAGTGGAGGTCATGGATGCACCAATCACACGCAGGGAGTTAGACCTAGCAGTCAGTAAACTGAAACCAAGGAAATCACCAGGACCAGATAGAGTGTCCAATGAAATGATCAAGAACATGAGAATGGCAGCAATGGGAAAGCTGTTGGATATTTTCAATATGTGCTGGAGCACAGGTAAGTTACCTCAAATCTGGAAGGAAGCAAGCATGGTACCACTGCTTAAGCCAGGGAAAAATAGTGATACAGCCTCCAATCACAGGCCAATCAGTCTCACTAGCTACCTCTACAAAACGATGGAATGCATTATTGACCTGAGGCTAAAATGGTACCTAGAAAGTGAAAACCTTCTCATTCCACAACAAGCAGGATTTAGGCAGTACTACAGTACGGAAGATCAAGTGACCTATCTCTCTCAAGAGATTGATGACGCATTCCAGGAGAAAAACCTTGTACTTGCAGCGTGGACAGACCTGAAGAAAGCCTTTGATAATGTATGGAAAAAAGATCTGTTGTGGAAACTAAGAAACTTTGCACTGAGATGGCTTAAAAGAGGTAGCTTCATTCATCAGGCCAAGTGTATGCATAAGCTGATACCTGACCTTCTAACTGTAGTCACTCATTATCATCTGTACCAAAGCATACACCATGGAAAGAAGCAGATTGTACACAAATAACTATTCAGACTAAAATGAAAGGTGTGTAGAATGGTGAGATGCAAAGCAGTCTTGTAAAATCAACAGCCACACTTAGTTTGCTAGATGACAAATATCCATGTGACAACTGGATTCGTGTGTATACAGATGGATCTGCACACAATGCCATAAAGAATGGAGGGGCAGGAGCACATATTGAATATCCAAACAACACCATTGACAAGATTTCCATACCCACTAAAAAATACTGCAACAACTTTGATGCAGACGTTAGGACAATTATTGCTGCTGTTGAAAAACTATCAGACTCCAGAATTGATACATGTCCTGTAGTAATTCTCACAGATGCAAGATCAGTACTGGAAGCTCTTCAGTGCAACAAACTACCAGACCTTAAGGATGCCTTGTCAAAAACTGGCTTACAACATGGAGTCACTTTGCAATGGATTCCCTCCCACTGTGGGATACCAGGCAATGAGAAAGCTGACAGTCTGGCCAAAAAAGGCACTGAAATGGAGCAACCAAACATACCAGTCACCTATAATCAGAAGAAAAGCATGATAAAAACCTACAGTAAGCCACAAACACCACCACATGATGACTATCACGTGCTAAACAGAAAGGAACAGATCACCATTTTCCATCTCCGAACAGGACACAGCCAACTCCGAAGTCATATGTATACACAATTTAAGCTTGGTACTACTAATCTTTGTACATATGCCCAGATGCCCCAAACTGTGGAACATATCCTCCAGAACTGCATCAACTATGAGATACTGAGAAATAATTACTGGCCCAGTGAAACCACTAAAGAAGATAAGCTATATGGTACCATACATGAATTACAAAAAACAATGAAATTTATCAAAGAGACAGGACTGCAGATATAGGCAGATGATGCAAACAAAGAAGAAGAAGAAGATTAATATTGTTAAATTCATCTGTACTGTTTTATTAATATTGTTAAATTTATCTGTACTTTTTTATTTATATTGTTAAATTTATCAGTACTGGTTTATCAAATGTGTAATGTTTTATTAATATTACCAAATTTGTCTGTACTATTTTATTAATATTACCAAATTTGTCTGTACTATTTTATTAATATTACCAAATTTGTCTGTACTATTTTATTAATATTACCAAATTTGTCTGTACTATTTTATTAATATTACCCAATTTGTCTGTACTATTTTATTAATATTACCAAATTTGTCTGTACTATTTTATTAATATTACCCAATTTGTCTGTACTATTTTATTAATATTACCCAATTTGTCTGTACTATTTTATTAATATTACCAAATTTGATTGTACTTTGTCGAAGCCAGTTTGTACTGTTTACAAATATTATTAAACTTTTTATTCTACTTACACACATTGTAAATGTTTCCCTGTACTGCTTACTAATTTTGTTAAATATTTCAATACTGTTTATAAATATTCTGGAAATTTGACTGTACTGCTTTCAAACATTATCAAATTTTTATGTATTGTTTATTAATTTTTTTTTAAATATTTCAACAGTATTTATGAACATTGTGAAAATGTGTGTGTACTATGAGAGTTTCATGACTTCCAAAGCATAGATGATCTTTACAAACATCATATCATTGTTAAAAAGTGCTTTAGGCTTTTCTTCTTTTGCCAGTCAAATTAATACTGATTATTTATTAGTTCATATGTGAATATATTACTAAGCTTTAATAACAACCTGAAATTATGAACAACCTTGCGGACAGTGCGAGATCCAAAAATTAAAAAGAAATTGTTTTAGATGTGCTAATATACAGATTGTTGTGAAAGAATAGAAGGACATCAAAAGTGTGGAAGAGATAGCGAAATGTTTAAAGAAATGAAGACATTGACAAGAAATGTAATTTGTGGCGAGATGGGGAATACCTTGACAGAGACAGGAAATTCTAGAAAGATGGAAGGAATATTGTAGAGGAATGTATGAAGCAATTGACCGTGAAAGCAGAAATCAACAGTGTGAATTATTATTGGAGGAGAAAGAACCCGAATCGACAATAGAAGAAGTTTTATGGGCAATAAAGAATCTGAAAAATTGTAAATCACCAGGATGTGATGAGATAACAGCTTCTTCTTCTTCTTCTTCTTCGTTCGCACTGTCTGTCTATATCTGCAGTCCTGTCTCTTGGATAAATTTCACTGTTTTTTGTAACTCATGTATGGAACCGTAGAGCTTATCTTCTTTAGTGGTTTCACTGGGCCAGTAATTATTTCTCAGTGTCTCGTAGTTGATGCAGTTCTGGAGGATATGTTCCACAGTTTGGGGCACCTGGGCACATGTACATAGATTAGTAGTACCAACCTTAAACTTTGTATACATATGACTTCGGAGTCGGCTGTGTCCTGTTCGGAGACGGAAGATGGTGACTTGTTCCTTTCTGTTTAGCATGTGATAGTCATCATGTGGTGGTGTTTGTGGCTTCCTGTAGGTTTTTATCATGCTTTTCTTCTGATTATAGGTGATTGGTATGTCTGGTTGCTCCATTTCAGCTCCCTCTTTGGCCAGATGGTCAGCTTTCTCATTGCCTGGTATCCCACAGTGGGAGGGAATCCATTGCAAAGTGACTCCATGTTGTAAGCCAATTTTTGACAAGGCATCCTTAAGGTCTTAGTTTGTTGCACTGAAGAGCCTCCAGTACTGATCTTGCATCTGTGAGAATTACTACAGGACATGTATCAATTCTGGAGTCTGATAGTTTTTCAATGCAGCAATAATTGCCCTAACTTCTGCATCAAAGTTGTTGCAGTATTTACCAGTGGGTATGGAAATCTTGTCAATGGTGTTGTTTGGATATTCAATATATGCTCCTGCCCCACCATTCTTTATGGCATTATGTGCAGATCCATCTGTATACACACGTATCCAGGTGTCACATGGATATTTGTCATCTAGAACACTAAGTGTGGCTGTTGATCTTACAAGACTGCTCTGCATCTCACCATTCTGCACACCTTTCACTTCAGTCTGAATAGTTATTTGTGTATAATCTGCTTCTTTCCATGGTGTATGCTCTGGTACAGATGATAATGGAGTGACTACAGTTGGAAGGTCAGGTATCAGCTTACGCATACGCTTTGCCTGATGAATGAAGCTGCTTCTTTTAAGCCGTCCTAATGCCAAGTTATTGAATCTCTCCTTCAGGGGATGGCTTACAGAGCTAAGGAATTTTTCTCCCATGGTCATGACCTTTGTGTCTCTACGTTCCTTTAGCGGTTGAACACCAATTATTTTCTGCATTTCTACTATTGGTGTGGACCTCATGGCACCTGTGATAATCCGTAGTGACTGATTTTGAACCTTGTCTAGATTATGCAGCGTAGTGTTTGATGCTGTGCACCAAGATGTTGAGCCATATTCTAAATGTGGTAGAATACTTTGCTGATATACATTCTTGAGGATTCTTTCACTAGCTCCCCATGTAGTCCCACTCAATTTTCTTAATATGGCTAGTTTTCTTCTGGCTTTTGCTTCTGCACTGTTGATGTGTTCTTCCAAGTCAGTTTTGAGTCAAGAGTCACTCCTAAGTAAGTGGGTTGGTTGTACATCCTTAAGGGTATTTCATTTACAAAGATCTTACCTGCTTTCTGTTTAGATGAGAGGGTGAACAGAGTGGTGCTTGATTTCTCTGTGTTGATACTTACACACCATTTGTTTGTCCATGATGTCAAGATGTCTGCTGCTCTTTGGAGTCTCTGTGTAGCAACTGTCGCATATTCATCTGTACACCACATGACCAGATCATCTGCATACAGTGCTGCTTTGATTCCATAGGGAAGTTCCTTGACCAGGTCATTAATGAATACAAGGAATAGTGTAGGCGAAAGGACTCCTCCTTGTGGTACACCGTGTCGCAGAAGTACTTTCTGGCTTTTGTGTCCATCCATTACTACTCTAGCTCTTCTATTGTGTAAATAGGACTTTATCCAGTTGTACAGTCTTCCATTCACATTGCAGTTTCTTAGTTTCCACAACAGACCTTTTTTCCATACTTTATCAAAGGCTTTCTTCAGGTCTATCCACGCTGCTAGTACAAGGTTTTTCTCTTGGAATGCATCCTCAATCTCTTGAGAGAGATAGGTCACTTGATCTTCCGTACTGTAGTACTGCCTAAATCCTGCTTGTTGTGGAACGAGAAGGTTTTCACTTTCTAGGTACCATTTTAGCCTCAGGTCAATGATGCGTTCCATCGTTTTGCATAGGCAGCTAGTGAGACTGATTGGCCTGTAGCTGGAGGCAGTATCACTGTTTTTCCCTGGTTTTAGCAGTGGTACCATGCTTGCTTCCTTCCAATTTGAGGTAACTTACCTGTGCTCCAGCACATATTGAAAATATCCAACAGCTTTCCCATTGCTGCCATTCCCAGGTTCTTGATCATTTCATTGGACACTCCATCTGGTCCTGGTGATTTCCTTGGTTTCAGTTTACTGACTGCTAGGTCTAACTCGCTGCGTGTGATTGGTGCATCCATGACCTCCACTTTTCTGACTTGTTCCTCCTCTTTCTGTGGCTCGATGCGCACTGTACGCTCCTTCTCTGGATGGATATCAATGTTGCAGTCCTGTGCAAACATGCGAGCAAAGTGATCTGCTACCTGCTTACCTGTAAGAGTTTTCCCATCCTCTATTAGTGTAATCTTTGTACTTCTTCCAGTACTCTCATCATTTAACTGTTTGATTAGTTTCCATAGTTTCCTTCCATCCTTTTCAAAGTTTAGGGACTCTGTTTTCTCTCTCCAACTTTCCGTCTGGCTTGCAGCTTTGCTCTCTGAAATTTGGCCTTAGAATGTTGGTAATTATTGTGGTGTTCTTGGCATGGTCTATTTTCTGCTTGCTTTCGAGCTGCTTCCACGTCATCATGGAGTTTTCCCAGCTCACTAGACCAGTATGGTTTATAGTCCCTGCGAGCTCCTCTGGGAATAGTTTCACGAGCGGCCTGAAGGATACAAGCATTGAATTCCTTCACTATGCTGTTAATATCCTTACCTTCTATGGACAGCTGTCCCACCAGGATACCTGTACGATGTCTGTACATTGTCCAGTTTGCTTTTTTATAGTTCCATCTGGGGAGAGGGTTACTGGTGTTAAGGAGTTCATTTTCTATTGTCAGGAAGACTGGTCGATGGTCGCTACCTCCAAGTTGTTTTCCAACTTCACGTGTAATGTTCCACTTCAGATCTGGAGAGTGGAATGCCAGATCTGGTGTTGATTTTGTATGCCAAGCCCTTGAGTAAAATGTTGGGGCATCCATTGGCTGGTTGATCAGGAGAAGTCCATTATCATCCTGCCAGCTCTCAACTTCCTCTCCTCTTTGTCTATGTGGTCATAGCCCAGCTCTGGGAATGACTGTTAAAATCACCACAGACCATTAGTCTCTCTTTGTGTGGGATTGTTCCTAAAGCAAGTGGGCGGTCATTAGGACAGTAATAGTTAAGGAGGTGGAAATCTGTATTACTACTTTTTAGATGGATCATCTGGTATTCGGCTCCTTCCATGTACACTCCCACCTGACATGCGCTGATGTTATTCTTAACAAGTGTGAGTACTCCTCCTTTTCTTCTGTCCTGTCGGTCTGATCTAAAACACTGGTAGCCTCTGATTTTAAAGGCGGCATCTTTGGTTAGGTGTGTCTCCTGTATGCAGCATATACTTACCTGCTCTGCAAAAAGTATGTTCTCTAGTTCAACCTTTTTGCTATAGCCATCTCTAACACTGCTGACACCCTCAGCATTCCACTGCATTATTTTAAGTTCTTGCTTTTTGGCTGTTTTCTTCTGTTGTATTTTTTGGCCAGTAGCTCTACTCTCATGTCTCCTGACTCCACAAGACGAACTGAGAGGACCTCCAGTAGCATTGGGTGGACCCTTTCGAGGCAGGGGGCCCGGCACTGCACCTGCCTGGTTAGTCTTCACAGGGCGAGCACCATGTTTGAAAACTGCAGATAGAGACATTTCATTAGCGATAATGCGTGTTACCCTGATTTTTGCGATGCGCCTTTTGGCTGGGTAACTCCGACTTCAGCACCTTTCCTTGCTAGGGCAGACTGTGGTCTTGCTCGGACTGCCATGAAGACAGTGTGGCTGGCCTGGCCAAAACTTTGTTTTCCAGCCTCTGGTGGCTGTACTTAAGCCCCTTCTCCATGTCAGATGGTTTGAGACAGTTCCACAAAGACACTCTGACTCTGAGATGAGGAATCTGATGAGTGCTTCAACGATATCCATTCCCCGCCACCTATAGTCTACTGGCTCTGTTTTGTTTACATCATTCTGATAGCCATTGTTGTAAAGACCCATAGGCTTGTCACGTCCTGGATTCATTGGTTTCACACCAGACTTCCCTCATCCCCGCCAGAGATCTCCATGTCCCCATCCGTCCACCAACCTGACATTACATTTTGCAAAAATAACAATTACAATTACAATTAGTGTTGATTGCTACAAGTTTCTGGGCTACAGAGGTAGGTCAGAGTTTTTAAGCAAACAGATCTATGTTCCCTGTCTCACAAACACTATGTTAAGATAAATGTGCTCTTAACACAGTTGTTCCCAGGGGAAAGATAACAGCTGAACTTATTAAAGCAGGAGGAAAGGAATGTGCAACAATCTACCATGCACTATGTAAAAAGATATGGCATTCAGGTATTTGGCAAAAAGAATGAAAAAGTACTGTATTCATACCACTGCCAAAAAAAGGGTAACTTGAAATTATGCACAAACAACAGAACCTTGCCCTGATTAGTCATGTCTGTAAAATTCTATCAAAAATTATAATGGCCAGACTTTATAAGAAAATAGAAGAAGTCAATACGGTCCAAGCTGTTTTCAGGCAAGGAAGAGGATCAAGAGATCATATATTCTGTATAAGATTAGAATTTAATGTTGATCTATATTTATCTTTTATAGACTATTCAATGACATTTGATTGTGTACAACACCAGAAACTTTGGGAAATAATGGAAAAAAATGAAATTTCCAACACATTTGACACAATTAATATCACTGCTGTATCTAGACCAACACGGAGCATAAATGGTGAAACAACAACTTGGTTTAACATAAAACAAGGGGTCTGTCAGGGGTACCTTACTTATTTAACTTGTATACTGAAAGTATAATGAGGAATGTTAGAGAAGATGTAGACAAAAAAAGTTACAATGACATAACAACTGGAGGTTATGAAATACCAGAGATTAGATATGCTGATGACACAGTATTACTGTCCACAACACAAAAAGGAATGTAAAAACTAATTATGTCAGTCCATAGGAACAGTGAAGAGCAAAACCTCCATCTTAATGTGAGAAAAACTAAAGTGATGACAACTGACAGAACAAATAATGAAGCTTAAATATATATCAAGGAGGAAACGTTGTAAGAGGTGAAGAATCTCGAATATCTTGGATTACTACTAACTAATAATGGAGATACTGTGAGGGAAATTAAAAGGAGGACATCTGTCGCTCTTCAAAAAGTAAAACAAATAAAGAATCTGTGGATAGGAACAGACAGAACTACAAAAATAAGATTTTTAAGGGCATGCATCTTACCTATCGCAACATATGCCTGTGAGACCTTGACACTTAACAAAACAGCTGAGAAACACATAAATGCCTTTGAATGTAAATGCTACAGAAGAGTTCTTCAAATATCATGGACACAAAAAAGAACAAATCCATACTACAAGAGCTTAATATTGAAGAAGGGTGGCTAGTAAAGAGGATTAAAGAGAGAAAACTTAAATATTTTGGACACATTAAACGTCTTGATAATTTAGAGAAGATCATTTTGAAAGAGTACATAATGGGAAAAAGAAAGAGAGAAATACCAAAGCGAGGACGGCTGCAAGATATCGTTGATAATCAGCAAATGGATGCATCAGCAGCAGGACATCTTGCTTACAACCGAGAGGCCTATAGGAGAGGTGTTAGAGAGCCAAAGTTCCGCAAAGGACATGCAAATGCCTGACTGACTGAACACACAGAATTCAGTGTCGAGCTCCTGTCTTGTAATACATGTAAGACCTTCAACGTTTTTGTGGCTCCAAGAGACAACAGCTGAAAGTAAACTGAAGGACATTTTTTTCACACTCGCACATATTGTGAACTTTGTAATTCAAAGATCTTGGTTATTTTTAGTGTTGTTGGTGACTTTCAGCGAATTTCAAGAAAAGAAAATGAACGAATGAGCTTGTAGGAACCAGTTTTATTTAAATGTAGTCTCTGACTTTTAAACACGTAATTATCATCATCCTGTGCCGTGTCAGGTTTGTTGGACTGACCCTATGACTTGCTCTGTTTGGTTTTCACAGTATCATGCTATACATACTTATTGTTGCAGACTACATTTTATGAATAGTTATTTTAATATTACATTTTAATAATTGTTTGCGTGGTAACTTCGGTTTTTAATTGTTTGACTATTACCTTCACTTCACAGTTATTTGACTGTTACTTTCACTTCACAGTTATTTGACTGTTACCTTCAATTCACAGTTGTTTGACTATTACCTTCACAGTTATTTGACTATTACCTTCACTTCACATTTGTTTGACTATTGCCCTCACTTTACATTTGTTTGACTATTACCTTCACTTCACAGTTATTTGACTATTACCTTCACTTCACAGTTATTTGACTATTACCTTCACTTCACAGTTATTTGACTATTACCTTCACTTCACAGTTATTTGACTATTACCTTCACTTCACAGTTATCTGACTATTACCTTCACTTCACAGTTGTTTGACTATTACCTTCACTTCACATTTATTTGACTGTTACCTTCACTTCACATTTATTTGACTGTTACCTTCACTTCACAGTTGTTTGGCTATTACCTTCACTTCAAAGTTATTTGACTGTTACCTTCACTTCACAGTTGTTTGACTATTACCTTCACTTCACAATTATTTGACTATTGCCTTCACTTCAAGTTATTTGACTATTACCTTCACTTCTAACTTGTTTGACTTACTAAGAAACGTGTACTACAAGGGGTTATGTAGATAACATGAGTCTGGCACACAAGACGTGAGAGAATTACGGGACAAACTGAAGCAGTGACTGCTGGGAATGGCACTGGCTTTTTCTCCTCAAGAACAAACAGAAACATTTTGGTGACCTGCTTTAAAAAAAAAGGATCATACAAACATGTCAGTCACTCTTTAAATTAAAAACGTAACGTATTCTGGTTATGGTTCTGTAGATTTGTTACACGTGACTGAATGAATTTCTTCAAATTAAAATGGTAACGAGTTCTTTAACAGGCCAGAGTTCATTGTATGTTTGTTTCTTTTTCTGAATAAACTTTTTAAAAATCTGATCCAGGCATTTATTTGTGTGCGCGTGCGATGTATGTGAGTAAGTGTGTGTGTGTTTCTGCATATCTGTAAACCTAGGTACCTTCACTTTTTGTGTTTAGCTCTGCACAATATATTACTTTTTATATCAAATCAAAGGACTGACAGAAAATGTCAGTCTTAAGTGAGAAATATATTTCGATAAGAGTATCTAGTTTCGTATAAAACCATCAACCGAGAGACATAAAACAGGAGATTGTCACATGGAAACAATCAACTGTCGTTTTTGTATGTAAAGATTTATATAAATCTGACAACTTGTGATATGCCAGAGTCTAAAGTGAAATGTTTGAAGTGTTTCATGTGATTTTCTATGTCATATTTAGAACTTCAAGTATAGTAATTTTCTTGCTTTTTTTTGTCTATGTGACATTATACCGAGTGATTAAACTGTTATCGGGTTGATGTACAATAGTTAGTCACCTGTCCTGGTGCATACTTACGAGATCTGAACAAAACCTTAACTGTGATGCATAACTTTAGCCACAAGATCTGATCAAAACCTTCATTCATTCATTCATTTGCATGTCCCTTGTGGAACTTTGCCTCCCTAACAGCACTCCTGTAGGCCTCTCAGTTGTAAGCAAGATGGCCTGCTGCTGATACATCCATTTGCAGATCATCAACCATGTCTTGCAGCCATCTTCGCCTTGGTCTTCCTCTCTTTCTTTTTCCTATTATGTACCCTTCCAAGAGAGTTTTCTCTAGATTATCATGACGATTAATGTGTCCAAAATATTTAAGTTTTCTCTCTTTAATCAAAACCTTAACTGTGATATATATTCTTTGGTTACAAGATCTGATCAAAGCCTTAACTGTGATACATAACTTTGGCTACAAGATCTAAACAAAACCTTAAATATGATACATAACTTTGGCTACAAGGTCTAAACAAAACTTTAACTATGATACATAACTTTGGCTACAAGATCTAAACAAAACATTAAATGTAATACATAACTTTGCCTGCAAAATCTGAACAAAACCTTTTTGATGTTCATAGAGAGATGTTGATGTGCTTTTTTAGTGAAGCTAACAGACCAAGGATCAATGTGATCTCGACGGTGGTGGAGTCTTTACAGAAGTGCCTTTCTTGGTGTACCCCAGATCTTAAAGAAAGCCACGATAACCACTCCCTACCCCACAGATACCCCTACTTCTACATCCTGGCTACATCTACTACAAATACTAGTTGATTGTCCCGTGAGGTCAGACCATGTTTATTCCATCATCTAACTTCTGTGTTGCTAATATCTCTCCTTCATTTTGTTTCTGTGTTTTCGTTCACGATATTTTGTCTTTATACCTGGAATAGAGTCCAACTTTCAGGTGGATTTTCTTTTACGTGATAACCTACTTCCTCTTCATGCTCTGATAACCTTGTGTACAGCGTGTACTAGTGTTACTTGATTTGCAAAGACAGTTTTCTTCAGCACAATTGCTGAAAATGTTTTCTTACTGATATTTTAGTTCTTGTATAATCTCAAAGACCCGTTAAGGTCGACTAGGAACGCTGTAGGAGTTGTGTAGTACACAACTTCAGCATGAGAAGACAGCTCACTGTCGACTTTGCTTGAATAGACTGCTGGTCTCTTCATTTTCATCATAATCATCATTTGCCATACATGACTGCGCTGTATTCTACGTAGATTTCGGCCCCTGATATTTTTCATCACTCAGATGACTCTTTATTTTGTTTTGGCGATAGACTGTTCATGATTATTTTCTTTTGGTATTCTTCTACCTCTCTTCCCATTTATCTTTCATGCTGTTATCATCTTTTCAAGCTCCCCCCCCCTCTTTTCTATGTCCAGTGAATAATGATTGTCATTTTCTTATGCATTTAATTAGGTTCATAGGTACATTGGTAAGGTATTATTATTGTTATTATTATTATCACTATTATTATGTAGGATTAAGATAGTACTCGTATAATTAAGGCAGCGTAGTTAGTAATTTTTGTTAGAGCGTATACTGTATTATAAGAAAGAATATAGAGAAAGAAGCAGAGAAAAAGGAACTGGCACAGTATTAGTTCGTAATTCTAGAACAAGCTTTGACAGACTGATGCCAACAGCGTTCGCCACAAGAGTAGATTAGTAAGGAAGAAGGAATACAATGTCACGTCCACCCACTATTTAGGAAATCAGATGACAACTGACTGACGATTGCTTGACAGCTGACTAACGATTGAATGGTCACAATACTGTACAGGTTTATTCAAAAGTCCATGAAACATTTCAAAGATTCGCAAAAAGTAAAATACGTTAAAGATCATGATTATTCTTACGCCAAGAGAGAGAGAGAGAGAGAGAGAGAGAGAGAGAGAGAGAGAGAGAGAGAAACTCTTCGAGGTTTTCTTTAAATAAAGCCCTCGCAGAAAGCTCCGGTGGTTTGCCGCTAGAAGGCAGCAGTAGCAGATATGACTTTCAGTAAACGTGAGCAGTTATTTTGTGTTTTGGAATACGCATGAACCTCGTCTGTTGTGACTGTGCAGCGACGAATTAGAGCGGAATTCCAGAAGGCAGCGCCTGTTTTTACCAGTAGCAAGAAGTGGTGTGAGAAATTCCGGGCTGAAGGATCTCCTCGGTACGAGCAAGTGAAGAAACTGTGAAACGTGTTAGAGAAGCTTACCAGTTTAACTCTGTCCGAGCTACAGGGCGGTTTAGGAGTGACGGCTTGTTGTCGATATATGCGATTCTAGGAGGAAGTAAGAACATGTTCTAGATAACTGCGTCGACGGAAGAAATCTAACATCCTGTGAGCTACAGAAAAGTCGCAACCTAAGAAGCTGGGGAACAGAAACAGAGTCCTTTTCCTTACACAATCTGAGGTAGTAGGAAAAGTACACGAGATAGCTGTGAGAGTCAGCAGGTTTATAGAGGACAGAAATCCACCTATGTCTACCTTTATTAAAATATTCTCGCTGTACAGAGAAAAAAAAAGATCTGGAGATAGTACACATCCCTGTCTCAGTATTCTGCCGCCGTAGCTTCAAGACGATCTGGCCTCACCTGTGAGTCGTGAGCTGCCTTACCGTTCAAGGCTGTTCCATTAACGTCGTTCATGATGAATTTATATTCTGTATAAGAAAAGCTCTTCATGGAGCTACAACAGTGTTTGCCTTCTTTCGCTTTCCGTACGGACTATCCGGTAGCCTTGGGACTCCCTCTCCTATCCGCAAGTCAGGGGAACTAGAGGTTTGAAGGCGCCTTTTACCCGCCTGGTATTCCCTTCCCTGAGCACATGAGGCACTTTATAAGAGAAGTAGAGCCACCTACCACCCCACCTCGCTCTCTCAGACTACCGCCAGTAGATTCGGGCCTGCTTATGTGGGTAAACCCTTATTCACAGGGATCCTCCATATGTGGAGGACTTTCACCATCAGCCACCTGTGACGTGCTGGGTTGGGGATGGTCACCCCAGCTTTACCCTGAATCTGGGTATAAGTATATATATAAAACCAAATATATAAATATGCACAAAGCAACTGCAGTAGAGCTCTAACAACAAAATGTTAAAACTATTTAAAACAAAAGTAGGAACAGCTTATTAATTAATTAATGAACACACAATTGTGACGTTTCGATTAACATCTTAATCTTACCGCTGTAAATCGAAATGCTTCATCTGTGTCCTTGTTAATCAATAAAGCTGTTCTTGTTTTTGTTTTAAATAATTGTAAAATAAGAAGAGTCTGTGTATTAATACTATGAAATTCATTAGAAGATTAACTGTAGAATCTGATTCTTTAAATGTTAGGTTCATCACAAGATTTAGTTCATCAAGTCTGGACTGGAAAGTTTATTTCCATCATCAGAAGTAATAAGCTTAACCATCTGATCCCGAACAATGGAGCCGTCGACTTTTCTGGTAGCTATAACCATCTTCCTGGTTATTTTATTCTGTTATTGTCGTCCTGACCCTCGACTTCCACCTAGTCCTTTGATACCACTACCAATCGTCGGCCATCTTTTCTACATGGCGACTGACACTCGCGTACAACTGCGAAAGTGGCACAAACGATGCGGGGAAATTTACAGGTAAGCAAATAATCCTTCACGAGCAGTTTCTTACTACCTGAGTATTTAATAAATTTCTGTAGTGTCCATAGTTTTATTTATTCCATGTTCAGGATAAGATTTTGTACTTTCTATACTTCTGTTGTCATGCAGCGTCTGAGTCAAACTGTGTCGGTCTTTTTTTTTTACCCGGACAAAATCATTTAAAATCTGGAAATCTTGGAGGAACTCTTGTCTTCGAAATCCTGATATCTATAGCTCACAGTATGTTTGTGCAATCAGTAATTTGTAGCTATCGTAAAATGTTTGAGCAATCAGTAATTTGTAGCTATCGTAAAATGTTTGAGCAATCAGTAATTTGTAGCTATCGTAAAATGTTTGAGCAATCAGTAATTTGTAGCTATCGTAAAATGTTTGAGCAATCAGTAATTTGTAACTATTATAAAGTGTTCATGAGAACAGTAGGCCGTGGCCATCGTAATCAAGAAATAACTGCCAATGGCTTTTTAAAGAAAACTCACAATTGTCTGATTGATATGCGTACAAACGTTCTAGTTTAAAATCGGAAGCTAAGGGAAACCTATTTTCGAAACCCTGGTCAACAGTTGGTTGACATTCTGACCTCTGGTGGATCAGCTGTCTCTCAGGAATGGACAAGGGTGACATTGCTAAAGCGATATTGGAAAGACTGTCGGAAAATGAAGAGCGGGAATAGAAGAACATTGTAACTGTGAAGAATTGCTAGAGCTATGGCAAATTAAGGCTTGCTGGTAGTAAACCTGAACTGTGTGGCAGAAAACACATCGTAAAGAACAAACATTTGATGGGAACTGCTAGCAAACATACTCTTGGATGAATGTTGCGGCATGCGTCGGAGCATATATGGGGCTGTCCTGAGTGTAATGATGGCAGTCTGATTTTGAATCTTTACCGAAGGGAATAAAGGAGTCAGGTTTTTCCTTCACAAGTCGGCACACTAGAGGATGATGTGGTCAGCGTCCAGACTTGACCTGTCTGTTGTAACATCATGAGTAACATCAGAGGCAGTGCTAACAGGCGCTAGTGATAATGATTCTTAAAGATAATGAGAAGAACTGTAGCGATGTCAGAAAGTATGATTGCAGTGACTTGAACACAATCAAGTGTGACGATATACAACCATAGTCTCGAGGCTGACAATATGAAGCAATATGTGACGGGCCTGTGTGTTCTCTAAACTGAGTAGTTTCTAGATTAGCTGTCCACTGTCTCCAGATTCTAGATTAGCTGTCAACTGTCTCCAGATTCTAGATTAGCTGTCCACTCTCCAGATTCTAGATTAGCTGTCCACTGTCTCCAGATTCTAGATTAGCTATCCACTGTCTCCAGATTCTAGATTAGCTGTCAACTGTCTCCAGATTCTAGATTAGCTGTCCACTGTCTCCAGATTCTAGATTAGCTGTCAACTGTCTCCAGATTCCAGATTAGCTGTCAACTGTCTCCAGACTCAGTTTTACTACCCAGATTCTTGCTAACCAATGTGTGGCACGAACTTGAATGGCAGGTCAAGACAGTCCTATGTGCCAAGTTGATACAATATTTATTCGATGAACTTGATAATAATGATAAATGATGAAATTATTGACTGCCGGTAGGTTGCCCTGCCACATGGCAAGTCCTTTCATACTTTCCAAATTATTCCAATCATAGCAATAAGACATCCATTTTCTAGACAGTACAAAAGTGCATGCACATCCAGACGTAGACTGACTGTACACTCACAGTCTGTCCCACAATCCTCTGTTACAGGTTTCTCGGCCCACGTGAAGTTTTATAAGGATCTCGACCGACCCCAACACCGGAAGTTAAAAAACTGAATCATAACAATTGTCCCTTCTGTAAAAACAAGTAATGCAGTCGTATACTGCTACAGATCTCTCCCCATACCTAGCAAATCTCTCCAGACATACAATGATTCTTCAGTTCGCCATTCTAACATCAGAGAAACTATCCAACATATCTAGTTACTTAATACATCCTACAAAATTCCAAAATGTTCATACATCACAAATATCTTTTTTAAAAAGTAGATCCTATGAAAAATCCAAAATGCAGTTACAACATAAAATCTCACAACTGAGTACAACTCAAAACAGCAATGAAATTACATCTGGAACATACACCATATGACATCAATAAATTATATAAAACATCGATAACAATGCATCATGTGAAATCAATAACAATGCATCATATGACATCGACCGACAATACATCATATTACTTCAAAAATAGCGATACATTGTAGGACAAAGCAAACTTGAAATGTATCATATAGTCAAAAATTGCAATGCATACATGGCTTAAAAAATGGAAATGCATTATTATACAACTGCATGAAAATGAGGACATATGTAAAAGGTCTCACAAGGTGACCTATAAACTAGGTAACCTAGTCTCTGATAAGGGAAGCCATAAACAAGGTAACTTAGTCTGTGATAAGGGAAGACATAAACAAAGTAGCTTAGTCTCTAATATGGGAAGCTATAAACAAGGTAACCTAGTTAATGATAACCACTAAAGTCTAGTAGCAAGATCCCTCCCCTCAACTATCAAATAGCTGGACTATACGTATCGTCAAATTAATGACATGTATATTTCAACATATCAATATTGTATACTTTGTTCACACACAAGGTAATATACAACACCGGTGTGTGAAAAGTTCAAAAACCATCTGTAGACAGCCATTGGAGAATTGTCTTGCAAATTACAAAACGTCAGATAACAAAAAAGCAAAAATTCATCTGAGCGAAAAAACCAAAATGACATGAAAATACATAATGAGTACACAGGACATGGATCAATAACATGTCTCTAAATATCGGAGCAAAACGGGATAACTAAACATACTAATACTTTTAGAGTCGTTGCTATGACAAACTATAAATAGCAACAACAACAACAAGGAAACAAAAATCTCAATGGCGCCCTACGCTCTAAAAGTCACATATGACCTTGACACTTTGGCTGCCCGGCAGGGCGGAAGTAAACATTCAACATAAACAGAAGCACAGTCCAGCAGTCAGTCCTGCAGGAGAAACACATGAAGCCACACAGTGGACTAGACGGCAAGCGGGAGCACACGTGGACGTTCACTGACACGCAATCACGAGGAACTGCTGAGGACAAAAACCATGAAACGGTGCGAAGATACACACGTCTAGTACACTCAAGGTACTACTACATAGATGTACACTCTAGTACACTCGAGGTACTACTACATAGATGTACACTCTAGTACACTCAAGTTACTGCTACACAGTACTCGAGTGTACACAGATGTACACGTCTAGTACACTCAAGGTACTACTACACAGATGTACACGTCTAGTACACCCAAGGTACTACTACACAGATGTACACGTCTAGTACACTCAATGTACTACTACACAGATATACACGTCTAGTACACCCAAGGTACTGCTACACAGATGTACCAGCACAAGAATGTGTCCTGCCTCACGTGGCATTCACATAATTACAATATCTCAGAGAAAATATACAAAACACTGAAAGGCCAAGATTTTCATTACATCAAAACAGCAAATTATTGCAAGCATTAACTTGAAAGTGCTGGCACACACAAAACGTAATAAACATGCCAACACGCGCACTGTAACAAGCCTGTATACACTCTGTGACCAAGAAAATAAACTATCAAATAGCTGGACTATACGTATCGTCAAATTAATGACATGTATATTTCAACATATCAATATTGTATACTTTGTTCACACACAAGGTAATATACAACACCGGTGTGTGAAAAGTTCAAAAACCATCTGTAGACAGCCATTGGAGAATTGTCTTGCAAATTACAAAACGTCAGATAACAACAAAAAAAAAATCGCAAAAATTCATCTGAGCGAAAAAACCAAAATGACATGAAAATACATAATGAGTACACAGGACATGGATCAATAACATGTCTCTAAATATCGGAGCAAAACGGGATAACTAAACACACTAATACTTTTAGAGTCGTTGCTATGACAAACTATAAATAGCAACAACAACAACAAACAAAAATCTCAAGGCGCCCTACGCTCTAAAAGTCACATATGACCTTGACACTTTGGCTGCCCGGCAGGGCGGAAGTAAACATTCAACATAAGCACAGTCCAGCAGTCAGTCTTGCAGGAGAAACACATGAAGCCACACAGTGGACTAGACGGCAAGCGGGAGCACACGTGGACGTTCACTGACACGCATCACGAGGAACTGCTGAGGACAAAAACCATGAAACGGTGCGAAGATACACACATCTAGTACACTCAAGGTACTACTACATAGATGTACACTCTAGTACACTCGAGGTACTACTACATAGATGTACACTCTAGTACACTCAAGTTACTGCTACACAGTACTCGAGTGTACACAGATGTACACGTCTAGTACACTCAAGGTACTACTACACAGATGTACACGTCTAGTACACCCAAGGTACTACTACACAGATGTACACGTCTAGTACACTCAATGTACTACTACACAGATATACACGTCTAGTACACCCAAGTACTGCTACACAGATGTACCAGCACAAGAATGTGTCCTGCCTCACGTGGCATTCACATAATTACAATATCTCAGAGAAAATATACAAAACACTGAAAGGCCAAGATTTTCATTACATCAAAACAGCAAATTATTGCAAGCATTAACTTGAAAGTGCTGGCACACACAAAACGTAATAAACATGCCAACACGCGCACTGTAACAAGCCTGTATACACTCTGTGACCAAGAAAATAAACTATCATACGTACTAAAAAACTATAAACTAGTACCCCATAAAATTACATAAACATAACCAGAGTTCCAAACATAACAATCGTCCTACAATACTATTTTCTCAGAATATACAAACCGTGCTGTTTGACAGACCCGCTATGCAAGGATAAGCCCTAAAGATCGCTCTCAGACCAGGACGAAGACATCCGGTCCGGGCCAGCGAGTAGCTCCAAGAACTGTCTATCACATAAGATAAGTACTACTCTGGCAGTCCTCTGCACGGGTCTCGGAGCAGAACACAGTTCTCACAGTTAACCTGTCAGAAAGAAAACAAACATGCAAAGTGACAGGAATACAACATACTCACAAAACAACCGTCCGTGGTGGGAGATAAAAGGGATGGCGACTGCAGTAAAACTGGTTTAAATAACTAAGGTAGACAGAGGTGTAAGGTGCAGTTTTACAAAGTGAGGGAGGGAGTGAGTAAGGTGAGAAAAAAACGAATAGAAAGTATGAGAATGTATAAATGAAAAACATACAACATCCGATATTTCGGCGTAAGCCTTATTCGAGGATACATACACAACGAAACAAAAACACGAAGAACTTATCAGAATGTGTCTTCCTCCAATAAGGAAACAGAAATGTGTGTGGTAGAAGGGAGAAGGAAAGATCACGCTGCCTCCAAACAAAAGATGCCCGATAGAGCCAATCGTAAAGAAGAGGTGGAGAGAGAGGAGAAGAACAAGTGGGAGAAAGGGGTGGGGGGAAGGCACTAGAAACATGATAGCCGCTAGAGGTGTCGGGGGGGGGGAAGAAGAGGGGAGGGAAAGGGGACGCGATAATGAATGAAGAACATAAACACCTGCAGGGAGAAAATGTGAAACTGGTGAATAGGACAAAACCAATATGTTGGCAGAGAAGAAAATCGGGTGGTGGTAGGGAGGGGTAGCATAGAGAAAGAAAGTAGAGTTTTAAAAAAAAACGGCCAGTGGAAAAATAAAGAAGTTACAGAAAGCTGAAGACATTGTTAATTCCAGCTGGGTGGAGACAGCCAGTCTGGAAAATAAGGCGCAGTTTTAGGACCCTCCGAGATCGTACATCAGCAGAACAAGAGCGGATCGCTCCACAGCTAGCAGGACAAGGCATGCATGTGATTGAGCTCTCCACAGCTAGCAGAACAAGGCATAAATGTGATTGAGCTCTCCACAGCTAGCAGGACAAGGCATGCATGTGATTGAGCTCTCCACAGCTAGCAGAACAAGGCATACTTGTGATTGAGCTCTCCACAGCTAGCAGAACAAGGCATACTTGTGATTGAGCTCTCCACAGCTCGCAAACAAGGCATACATGTGGCTGAGCTCTCCACAGCTAGCAGAACAAGGCATACATGTGATTGAGCTCTCCACAGCTAGCAGAACAAGGCATACTTGTGATTGAGCTCTCCACAGCTAGCAGAACAAGGCATACTTGTGATTGAGCTCTCCACAGCTAGCAGAACAAGGCATACTTGTGATTGAGCTCTCCACAGCCAGCAGAACAAGGCATACATGTGAATGAGCTCGCAGATTCATGCAGCATATTGGCCAGGCGCAGCAATAAACTCTACTACAGATAATGAAGTGGGACACAACGCGTCCCGTTCGCAGAGATTCTCAATTCTTGAAAGCGAAAGCGAAAACACCAAGAACTGTCCATGAAACGTACCAGCACGAGTTCATCTAAACCACAGAGCCAGGAGAGTTATATTCACTACCAAGCATTTTCTACCGACAAGTTTGCAACACCATGCGATGTTGCATTTGCATGTTCTGCCAACACAGTTCTCCCAGACGGCGGCGCCAGTTGAAGCAGTATTCGACGGGCCTGTGTGTTCTCTAAACTGAGTAGATTCTAGATTAGCTGTCCACTGTCTCCAGATTCTAGATTTGCTGTCCACTGTCTCCAGATTCTAGATTAGCTGTCCACTGTCTCCAGATTCTAGATTAGCTGTCTATTGTCTCCAGATTCTAGATTAGCTGTCTATAGTCTCCAGATTCTAGATTAGCTGTCCACTGTCTCCAGATTCTAGATTAGCTGTCTATTGTCTCCAGATTCTAGATTAGCTGTCCATTGTCTCCAGATTCTAGATTAGCTGTCCATTGTCTCCAGATTCTAGATTAGCTATCCACTGTCTCCAGATTCTAGATTAGCTGTTCACTGTCTCCAGATTCTAGATTAGCTGTCAACTGTCTCCAGATTCTAGATTAGCTATCCACTGTCTCCAGATTCTAGATTAGCTGTCTAATGTCTCCAGACTCAGTTTAATTACCCAGATTCTTGCTAACCAATGTGTGGCACGAACTTGTATGGGAGGTCAAGCCGGCCCTGCGTGCTAAGTTGACACAATATTTATTCAATGACCTTGATAATAATGATAAATGATGACGAAAATATACTTTCATACTTTCCAAATCCTTCCAATCATAATAACAACACATCCATCTTCTCGACAGTACAAAAGTCCATGCACAAAGTTTCACATCCAGACGTAGACTGACTGTACACTCACATTCTCTCCCACAATTCTCTGTCACGGGTTTCTCCGCCCATGTGAAGGTTTATAAGGATCTCAACCGACCCCTATCCTGGAAGTAAAAAAAAGAGAATCATAACAATTGTCCTTTCTGTAAAAACAAGTAATCCCCCCCCCCCCCCGGTATATTACCACAAATATCAGAGGAAAGAAATAATTGTCCACGTCCCAGATGGAGCAGGAGATTAAAACTGTCCAGAGAATGGCAGGATTTATCTCTTTCACTTTCCCTCTTCTCTCCGACCTCCCCCCGCCTGCCTACCCCTACCACGACCTGGCGGACCAGATATTCAAGATGAAACAAAAGATCTGCTGAAGAAACGTGACCTTGTTGTGGCCGCTGGTTTCTGAGGAGGATGGATGACAGCAACTTCCTCCCGCTTGAGAGACATAGTATCTAGGGAAAGCATCAGTTCGTGGTCTCTGAGGACAAGAAAAAAAGTCATCAATAATTCGCTCATTTTATTCTCCACATTCGTCACACGGAGCAACTTTTTACTCAGACAATCATCACACACCTAACACGGAGCAACATTTTACCCAGACAATCTTCACACATCTAACACGGAGCAACATTTTACCCAGACAATCATCACACATCTAACACGGAGCAACTTTTTACCTAGACAATCACCACACATCTAACACGGAGCAACTTTTTACCTAGACAATCATCACACACCTAACACGGAGCAACTTTTTACCTAGACAATCATCACACACATAACACGGAGCAACATTTTACCTAGACAATCATCACACATCTAACATAGACCAACATTTCACCCAGATAATCTTCACACATCTAACATGGACCAACATTTCACCCAGATAATCTTCACACATCTAACATGGACCAACATTTCACCCAGATAATCTTCACACATCTAACATGGACCAACATTTCACCCAGTTAATCTTCACACATCTAACATAGACCAACATTTCACCCAGATAATCTTCACACATCTAACATGGACCAACATTTCACCCAGATAATCTTCACACATCTAACATGGACCAACATTTCACCCAGAAAATCTTCACACATCTAACACGGAGTAACATTTCACCCAGACAATCTTCACACATCTAACCCGGACAATGAAGGTCACACATCAGAGTCAGTAGATCTGTTGCATAACACTAAATGGAACAGAACCGTCCATTCTCTATTTCGTGTGATCTTAGTATCATTTTACAAACAAATAACTCTGTTTCATCCAGCGAGACAGAAACGACACGCTATATTGCTACTATTTTCCTTGACCTCTCTGTACTCTGATTATTGCCATGTTAATGACTGTCTTTTCTTCCTCCTATTTTCCTTGACTTCTCTGTACTCTGATTATTGCCATGTTAACGACTGTCTTCCTTCCCTACTTCCAGAAGAGCTTATAACTCATTTTCAAAACTGAGTTAAATGAGACTCCATCAGCCGGAATTGAATCACCAACCACAGCCAAGATAAACTAGTGCGCTAACCTCTTCGCCACTCATTGGTGAATTTCTCACTTTGAGAAAAACCTGACACAGAATTATAAAGGATTAGAATCAAGTAAAGAATCTTGTGCAGTTTTACACGAGAGTAAAAGAGAAAGGAAAGAAAAGAGATGGAAAGAAACATTTACACTAGCAGAAAATGACGACAAACAGTAATAATATAACAATATTTCGGTAGAACTCCTTCGTCAAGGAAAATAAAAAAAAGAGGATCACCACGCAAAGAACCTCATACCTTTCGGAATCCGTCTTGAATGAAAGTGCAACATAGTGCCTTCTAAGTTATGCTTGTGGTATTATTATAGCTTTGTAAGTTAGGTTAGTATTATTATTATTAATTTTATACTATTAGGGTTTACTATAGTTACGTTTACACTGGCAAACACACATTCTGGTAACTCAAACGTTAGACCTGTTTCTGTGTATATTTCATCTACTGAGTCCAAAGATGGCACAAGTTTCCCCCTATCAGCTCTAGTTTTTTACATACAGAACATATGCCATAAACAATTTTTCACTCTGCTCGCCATAACAAATCAGGATATTTAAATGTAGTGTTTAAGTTAATATCTTCTAAGCATGAAAGAAACACATTAAAAATTAAGAGAAAAGTGTACTACATTAAAATCTACTTATTTCATACCAAAAGCACAAGTCTGCGATTCAAACTTTCCACTCATTCGGCACACAAGAAGCTTCTTTTGTAAGACTTCCGAGAGTGGGATCTGCCAGGAAAATCCCGCATAATATTCCAACAATAGTCTGCCAACATATGTGCATCCTTACTTCTTTGCTATCTGGCTTCCATTGTTTTTATGTCTTGGTGAAATATTTCACCTTGCTTTTCACTTAAGTCACCAAGGTTCTCTGGAAAGTGATCTAAGTGACTGTGCAGATAATAGATTTTAACACTCATGTTACAGCCAAGCCTGTTGAAATGAAAGAGTATATCCTCTACTAATTGTGTGTAGTTGTCTGCCTTCTTGTTGCCAAGAAAGGTTTCACAACAAGAACAAATGAAGACCAGACACGTGATTCAATTTCATTTATTGATGCTATGAAATGCTCCCTACAAATTTTACATACAATATGAAGAGCCCATGGCTTATCTTGATCACCACGCTTGACACCAAAATAACCTACATATGCTTTTTGTTCACAAACTAGGTTTCCTACTTGCTTACAGTGTGTACTCCCCACAAATATAGCAAAATACGTCGGGATGATTCAAGTAGAGATTTGTTAAAGGGCGGGCTAAAGTTTTATTAATTCAATCATATCTAAGAAACTAGAGCTGATGCCAACCATATCTAAAAAACTAGAGATAATGCCAACCATATCTAAGAAACTAGAGCTGATGCCAACCATATCTAAGAAACTAGAGCTGATGCCAACCATATCTAAGAACCTAGGGCTGATACGGTCTATCCAATGTAGTTTCTGAATCAGCGTCCGAAATAACCCCAAGAACAGGCCTAAAATCAAAGCACCAAGAACACCATTTTTTGTTGGCCTGTGTTATTAGTGATAAGTAGAATGTAAGTAAGAAACGATGGAAAATTTAAGAACCCGTAGGAGAGAACACTACCACGGTATTAGTAATATTATGACAGAATTAACTAGATACTTAAAAATACTAGACATAATGAAGCTGAGGGAAAGGCAGATTAAAGAGATACACCCAGATTATAATAGTCCTGACACGACTAAACTGAATGGTTAAATCAACAATATGGAGATAGACAGATGGACACTGTGTAAACATATATCCCCTACAGCTATCGCAAACATCTGATACTGGATAAAAAGAGTTTACCCTCGCGAGAAAACTGAATAGACGGATCTTACGCAACAGACTTACTGACAGGTAAGACATATTTGCTAATCTTTGGACTCAATTTTCATGTATGAATAGTCGAGCCGACCAATAAGATCACCAAAGGGAGTGGATCGACTTATCGCGAAGTCAAATCAGCATGTAGTCAACAAGCTAGAAAGATCTAGAGGTGTGTCCTATTGGACAACTGACTTAGATATATAAGCCAGGCATGCAATTTTGAAACGGGACAACAGAGAAGACAGAGAAAAGACGAACAAAAAGAGAGAAGAGCAAAGAAAGGCTGAAGAGATGGACAAGTAGAGCAAATAGCTATTCGGGAGACAGAGAAGACGTTTAGAACCGGAAGCAGTTTAGGACAGACAGAAGATGTGTTTCAAGTTAGAAAGTGATCATTTGTATCGCGTGAGAAATGCAAAAGATTTGATATTGTTGGAACTTTATGTTTTCGGAGATGCCTCAGTTTGATACATCTCATCTATCAGAGATGTTCCGAATTGCTTTCTTGTATAAAAATTGATCTACCTGATTTCTGTTTCTATCATCAGGAGATATCCATGTTGTTTTATGTATCTATTTGTGTGGAAATATTGTTCCTCCAATGACCATACCCTCTGTTAGACATAACTCATTTACTCTTTCTCCGTTATGATTTACTGTATCAATCCCTTCTTTCCCCATTACTTTTTCGACTTCGGTGTTATCTTTTTCTACCTTAGCGTTGAAGTCTCCAATGACAACTTAGATGTCGTGTTTAGGGTCTTTATTAATGTGTTGTAGTTGGTGATAGAAATTGTCTTTTATTTCATCATCTGCATCGTTCGTGGGTGCATAGCATTGTATGATTGCCATTCTTCTGTGCCTTATTTGGAATCATGCTCTTAATATACGACTGTTCACCTGTTCCCATTCTGTAAGGCTCTTTGCTGCTGCAGTTGACATAATTATACCTACTCCTTCTTGATATTTCCCATCGTCTCTGCCTGAATGTATGATTAACTTACGGTTTTCCGCCGATCTTTTCCCTGCTTCTGGCCATAGCATTTCATTGATGCCCAGGACGTCTAAGTGATATCTATCCGTTTCTTGGATTATCTGAGCAGTTTTTGATGGTGCAGTAATTGTTCTTACATTCTAGAATCCGATCTTTGTCACATATTTGGGGCCGATGAATGGCCCCGCTTAGACAAGTAGAAAAGAATGTATTACTCAACAACAGAATTTTTAGAAAAAACAGGCAGTTTCTTCAGACCAAGAAAAAACTGAAATCCAAGAATCGTTGACTAACGCAGTTTGAAAACAAGGAAAGAATACAAAGGGAATGAACTGACAAAATTATTAGGATTAGCCGCTAATGAAAGCAGTGTGAGTAAAACTTTTGTTCGTTAATGACAGTAAGTGAACTTTTGTTATATTCCTTCCTGACAGCCTGTACATGGGAGGGACCTTGGCCGTTGTACTCAACAGCTACGATCTTATCAAGGAAACTCTGGTCAAGAAAGCTGACGTATTTTCAGATAGAGCTCCATATTTTGCCGACGAGGTTCGAGTTTGTTTCTTGTTTAAATCCTTCTATTCCAAATTCACGTCTAAATGTTTCTTTTCTTCTTCATCATCATCTTCTTCTTCTTCTCTCAAACCTGTTTCATTATTTACTTGCTTGTAATTATATGCCTCCATAAAATAACCAGCACTCTCTCAACACGTGGCTCGTCAACCATCAAGTACTAAAATGACATAGTTAGAAAAGCAACTTGTTAGATATTGTTAGAAATTATTTTAATGTTTGTTAAAAAACATATGTTAGAAAATCTGTATTTACACTGTATTTTTGTTTATGTATGTTAGAAGATCTGTATTTACAATGTATTTTTGTTTATGTATATGTCTGTGTGTATGTGTGCGTGAGAGTTGTTTTATTAGGTTAATTACTTCTTCTCTTTTACTTTGAATGTAATAGTTAAATCTTACACTCTTTTGATATGTTTTTTCCTAATTTAATTTGTATATTTGTATTAAATCGAGTGTGTGGGAAGAATGAAAGATGGAGTGATGAAGGGCAGAATGTAAGACGGGGCTGCGTGCCCAATTCTTTACCCTTGAAAAATAAAGATTATTCATTCATTCATTCATTCTCTAAATAGACAGCAGACCTTGATGAAACTACTACAGGTGTCCCTTCTACTTATACTGTTGGCGCAATTTGCATTGCCACTCACTATACAACTACAACACTACGATCAGTTTTGCTATCAACATCTACTACTTCTAGCACTACTACCACCACTGCTGCTGCTTCTTCATTGCTACTGCTATGATATTACTACTACAGTTACTACTATGACATTACTACTACTGCTACTACTATGACATTACTACTACTGCTACTACTATGACATTACTACTACTGCTACTACTATGACATTACTACTACTGCTACTACTATGACATTACTACAACTGCTACTACTATGACATTACTACTACTGCTACTACTATGACATTACTACTACTGCTACTACTATGACATTACTACTACTGCTACTACTATGACATTACTATTACTGCTACTACTGTGACATTACTATTACTGCTACTATTCATTCATTCATTTTTTTGTCCCTTGCGGAACTTTGACTCCCTAACAGCACACCTGTAGGCCTCTCGGTTGTGAGAAAGATGGCTAGCTGCTGATGCATCCATTTGCAGATCATCAACGATGTCTTGCAGCCATCTTCGCCTTGGTCTTACTCTCTTTCTTTTTCCCATTATATACTCTTTCAAGACGGTTTTCTCTAGAGTATCATGACGATGTGTCCAAAATATTTAAGTTTTCTCTCTTTCATCCTCTTTACTAGCCAACCTTCTTCAGTATTAAGTTCTTGTAGTATGGATATATTTGTTCTTTTTTGTGTCCATGATATTTGAAAAAAGAAAGTGAACAGAAAGGCCTTACTTTGAACATCAAAAAGACAGAGACTATGGTTATATCTAAGAAACAGAATCCACCAGCATGCAGTATTAAATTAAACGGAACTATTCTAAAGCAGGTGCAGAAATTCAAATACCTTGGAGCAGTAATAACTTCAGATGGGAAATGCAGAACAGAAATTAGGAACATAATAGGCCAAGCAAAGACTGCATTTCAGAGAATGAGAAACATATTAGCTAACACATCTTTATCAATGAATGTTAGAAAACGAGTCCTAAAATGCTATATTGAACCTATCTTGTTATATGGAAGTGAATCATGGACAATAGGCGAGTCTGCACAAAAATCACTGGAAGCAGCAGAAATGTGGTTTATTAGAAGAATGTTGCAAATCCCCTGGACAGCAAAAATAACTAATGAAGAATGTATGAGAAAAGCTGGAGAGACAAAAAACCTTGTCAAAAAGATAAGAGAGAGACAATGTACTTTCACATGACATGCAATGAGATGAGGGGGCATTGAAAATATTATAACAACAGGAAAAATAGGAAGAAGAAGATCAAGAGGAAGACCAAGAGAAATGATACTGGACAGTCTGACAGGATGGTGTGAGAGGAGATCACCAACTGAACTGATGGCCTGCATGAAGGATCGTGTACTCCGGAGAAGCATAATAGCCAACGCCAGTCATGATGATGATGATGATGATGATATTTGAAGAACTCTTCAGAAGCATTTACATTCAAAAGCATTTATGTGTTTCTCAGCTGTTTTGTTAAGTGTCCAGGTCTCAAAGGCATATTTTGCAATGGGAACGATGCATGCCCTTAAAAATCTTATTTTTGTGCTTCTATTTGTTCCTCTCCACAGATTCCCTTTATTTGTTTTACTTTCTGAAGACCGATAGATGTCCTCCTTTTATTTTCCCTCAGTGTATCTCCATTATTAGTTAGTAGTGATCCAAGATATTCAAAGCTCTCGACTTCTTCCAATTTTTCCTATTTGATATTTGTTTCGGCTGCCTTTTTTGTTTTGTCAGTTGTCATCAATTTAGTTTTCTTTGCATTAAGATAGAAGTTCTACTCTTCACTGTTCTTACGGACTGACATAATTAGTTTTTCCATTCCTCTTTGTGTTGTGGACAGTAACACTGTGTCATCAGCATATCTAATCTCTGGTATTTCATAACCTCCAATAGTTCTGGCATCGTAATATTCTTTGTCTACATCTTCTCTAACATTCCTCATTATATTTTCAGTATACAAGTTAAATAAGTAAGGCGACTGGTACTACTACTACTACTTTTACTATTATTTTTAATTCAACAGTTACTACTACTACTACTAATACTACTATTACTACTACTAGAATTACTACTGCTACTGTTACTATTATTACAGCTACTACTACTACTACTACTACTATTACTACTACTGCTATGCTAAATAACAATAGTTTTTCTTATATAACATGCTCAGCTTACAGCTTGGAAACGAGGAGCTGGGTTACCTCCATGAATCCTGCTGTCAGCAGGAGGTCTTTGTAGGAACCCCAGAGCTTTTCCTCCATGTCTGTCGGGGCCATACCTGGGCTCTGAGGTCTCTGTAAGTAGTGCAGGACCGAAGTATGTATTCATGAGCCTGGGTGCTGTCGTGGCACATGCACTGATCTAATGGTGTAACCTTTATATTGGCAATTCATAAGCTGAAGATTCTGATTTGTTTTTGTTATTGTGTGTTTAGTCTTAATATGGAGTACTGTAAGTATCTGATGTTTGTCCTCTCCTTCAAGTGTTTTGGTATTTCCTTTTATCTAGCATTTTCACTTCCTTTTTGTGGCCTCCTTGCTAGTCTATCACCTGTTTCGTTTCCTGCAATGCTACAATATGCTGGGATTCACTGTAGCGCTATCCTGTTTGTTGTGGAGAGCTGATTTAGTTTCTCTGTTACATCCTTTGTTAGGTGGTCCTTTGCTTCGTCTCGTATAGCCTTGATAGCTTTCTGGCTGTTGCATCTCTTGTAGCAAATGATTTCTCTAATTTTATACCTTCTTGCGTTAAAATGAGAATTCCCTCCCCTCTATCTATTGCTTCCTCTCAGGACCCATATGTGTATACATGTGTCCAGTAAGTTCTGGAGTGCTGTGTGTCCAGTAAGTTCTGGAGTGCTGTGTGTCCAGTAAGTTCTGGTGTGCTGTGTGTCCAGTAAGTTCTGGAGTGCTGTGTGTCCAGTAAGTTCTGGAGTGCTGTGTGACCAGTTAGTTCTGGAGTGCTGTGTGCCAGTTAGTTCTGGAGTGCTGTGTGCCAGTGAGTTCTGGAGTGTTGTGTGCCAGTGAGTTCTGGAGTGCTGTGTGACTAGTTAGTTCTGGAGTGCTGTGTGACTAGTTAGTTCTGGAGTGCTGTGTGCCAGTGAGTTCTGGAGTGCTGGATGTCCAGTTAGGTCTGGAGTGCTGTGTGACCAGTTAGTTCTGGAGTACTGTGTGACTAGTTAGTTCTGGAGTGCTGTGTGCCAGTGAGTTCTGGAGTGCTGGATGTCCAGTTAGGTCTGGAGTGCTGTGTGACCAGTTAGTTCTGGAGTGCTGTGTGACCAGTTAGTTCTGGAGTGCTGTGTGACTAGTTAGTTCTGGAGTGCTGTGTGACTAGTTAGTTCTGAAGTGCTGTGTGACTAGTTAGTTCTGAAGTGCTGGATGTCCAGTTAGTTCTGAAGTGCTGTGTGACCAGTTAGTTCTGGAGTGCTGTGTGACTAGTTAGTTCTGGAGTGCTCTGTGTCCAGGTGTTCCAGTGTTGTAAATATAATATGAAATATCATATAAGAAAGATTTTTGTTGTAATAATTGAAAACGTGAACGATCTTTCACAGGAATGTGGACTTCCTCAAAAAGGAGTGGTTTTCTCTAACGGTCCTCTCTGGAAAGAGCAGAGAACTGTGGCCTTGTCCATTCTCAGAGCGTTTGGAATGGGAAAGAATCTTCTGGCGGAGAAAATACAGGAAGAAGTTGGTTGTTATGTGGAATGTCTAGCAAGTCTGAAAGGAAAACCAACAGATATCCGCATTATGACCAACATCAGCACGTCCAACATTATCTGTTCTATTCTAATTGGCCATAGATTTGAATACGATGATCAAGAATTTCAGAAACTCTTGCATTGTTTGGGTTCCCTGGTTTCAGACCACCGTAATGTCAGTTTAATCAATTTCATGTATTGGCTTCGATTCATACCTGGAGACTTCTTCAAGGCCAAAAAATTGTCTGCAAACGCAAAGGAGCCAGTAAAAATGCTCAAGAAATTTATAGAACAAAAGAAACGACACGTAGAAGACTCAAACGATGTGTGTAATCTGATTGATGCTTACATTATTGAAAGAAACAGGAAAATCAGAGCTGGCATGCCTACTACAATGGATGATGAGAATTTGACAAAAATTATGAACGATTTGTTCGGTGCTGGAACTGAGACCACAAGTACCACAATTTACTGGTGCATTTTGTACATGCTACACCATCCAGAAATACAAGAAAAAGTGTACAGAGAGATAAAAGACAAAGTTGGAACAGATCGACGTCCGAACATACAAGATAAGACAAAGTTAACATATCTGAACGCTGTCATCATGGAGACCCAACGCCTGGCCAGTATCGTACCTCTTTCAGTAACTCACGTCTGTTCTGAGGAGGTGACGATTAGAGGCTACACCCTGCCTAAAGGGACCTATGTCCTTCCAAACCTGGACTCTGTCCTACATGACGAGGACACCTGGGGATCTGATGCTCTAAGTTACCGACCTGAACGATTCATTGATGACAACGGTAAACTGAAGATTCCAGAACAGTTTATCCCCTTCAGTACTGGACGCCGCGTCTGTCTGGGGGAGGCTATAGCAAAGATGGAACTGTTTCTGTTTCTATCCTCCATGTTCCAGAAGTTCCAATTTCTTCCACCAACTCCAAACTCTGTTCCGAAATTAAAATATGTATGTGGTATAGTCACATCTCCAGAAGAGTACGAAGTGAGGATGATGGAGAGAAAGTAAAGCTTGCAGCTGTGATGAATGTCTAAGATGGGCCAGTGTTTATTCAGAATAAAATAAGAAACATTTTGTATCTGGACAGAGGGCATCACTTTTATTCACTGGAACTGGCACAGATAAAAAAGAGCCATCAAGTTTATAAACTGTAGAAGAGCTTCTGAAAACATTGTCTTCTGTCAGATTTATTCTGAGATTCTTTGTTCTCTTACTTTGTTCCCTTACTTTCTACTTATAATTTGTTCCATTACTTTTTTTTACTTCGATCTCTTACTTTGTTCCCTTACTTTATTATCTTACTTTGTTATTATACTGTGTTCTCTTTCTGTGTTCTCTTACTTTGTACTCATAATTTGTTCCCTTACTTTGTTATCTTACTTTGTTATTATACTGTATTCTCTTTCTTTCTTCTCTTACTTTGTTCTCTTACTTTGTTATCTTACTTTGTTGCTGAAGGGAAAATTACGAAAGTGCAGAAGAGATTTATATACTCAACATTATGCAGTTGATTATGTTCAGAACACAGGTACACATATTTTTTTACACTAGCATACGTGACATCACAGTACGTTGACGTAGATATAACAAGTCCAGTGCCAGTGTTCAGAAACTTTAGCAAATCACAAAACTTTAGCCATCACACAAAGTATACAAAAATTTTATAAATCGTAACCTAAATTAAATGGACGAAAAATCATTGCTTTTGGTGTCATCAAACATTTTACGTGTTACAGTTTGTCTGGTGTCATCAAACATTTTACGTGTTCATTCATGCAAATAAATGAATGAATATTCATTTATTTGCATGTCCATTCATTTATTTGCATGTCCCTTGCGGAACTTTGCCTCCCAAACAGCACTCCTGTAGGCCTCTCGGTTATGAGCAAGATGGCCTGCTGTTGCTGCGTCCATTTGCAGATCGTCAACGATTTCTTGCAGCCATCTTCGTTTTGTTTTGTTCTTCCTCTTTTTCTTTTTCCCATTACGTATCCTTCCAATACGGTCTTCTCTAAATTATCCTGACGTTTAATGTGTCCAAAATATTTTACGTGTTACAGTTTATATAACAATTAGATAAAAGTTATTGACATACATTGATACCTATTTACAGCTACCAGGACTGTAGCACACAAATCTAGGCCATATCTTGATCTACCTGGAACTGAGTGCTGACTTTCTTTGGAGTCGATGTATTGAGACGCATATCGTATCGGTGTAGGAGGGGCTGTGGCAGAAATGTTTTCAGCCCCTGAGTGCAGTTAGAAAGCAGGGAGTGTGCCTACTTCTTTATCAGACTCCACCACCATGAAGATTACGGCGATCTCTACCCCATTAGGCAGGTTAGGCCTACTAGAGAGGGTACCACGGAGACATGTGGCAGGGTCTTAGTCAGCTATGGCTCACCAACCCTGACACCAACATGTAAGCTGTGGCTCATCAAACCTGATACCAATATGTAAGCTATGGCTCATCAAACCTGATACCAATATGTAAGCTATGGCTCACCAACCCTGATACCAACATGTAAGCTATGGCTCACCAACCCTGATACCAACATGTAAGCTATGGCTCACCAACCATGGTCACCAACATGTAAGCTATGGCTCACCAACCCTGATACCAACATGTAAGCTATGGCTCACCAACCATTGTCACCAACATTTCAACCATGGCTCACCAACCCTGACACCAACATGTCAGCTATGGTACACCAACCCTGACACCAACATGTCAGCTGTGGTTCACCAGTCGTGGCACCAGTATATCAAGTATGGATCACCAGCCATGACACCAAAATGTCAGCTATGGCTTACCAACCGTGACACCAATACGTCCCATGTGGGTCACCAAAACTGACAACAGCATGTCAGCTATGGTTCATCAACCCTGATACCAACATATTAGCTATAGGTCACCAACCCTGACATCAGCATGTCAGCTATGGCTCACCAACACTGATACCGACATGTCAGCTGTGGGTCACCAACCCTGACACCAACATGTCAGCTATGGGTCGCCAACACTGACAACACCATGTCAGCTACGGGTCGCTGATTGCCAAGACCGACAGCGTCTTTGCCCCCACAACCATAGTCATAAAGTAATATACTCACCTACCTTCATACTTTTATAATTAGATAATTAAAACAATAACACAGTTATCATTACATTCTATTTCCCTTTCATTTGATAGATCAATCTTATAGAAATCAGTACTAGAATTTCAGGTTGTCAAAGTCTCCTGCTCAGCAGGCTCCACAGTCTTTGACGCAGTTCACGCATCAGATAAAGGCATGATAAAGCAGAATAAACTATCAGGAAGTGTGTTTGGTAACAACCCTTCTTTCTTTTCTGTTCCTCCCTTCTACGTTATCAGGTATGCCACCAACTAACCAAATATGACATTTCCAGCAAAACTCTCAAAATTGATGCGTGACCCCTATAACACCATGATACGTGACCCCTATAACACCATGATACGTGACCCCTATAACACCATGATACGTGACCCCTATAACACCATGATACGTGTCCCCTATAACACCATGATACGTGACACCTATAACATCATGATGCGTGACCCCTATAACACCATGATATGTGTCCCCTATAACACCATGATACGTGTCCCCTATAACACCATGATACGTGACCCCTTTAACACCATGATGCGTGTCCCCTATAACACCATGCTGCATGTCCCCTATAACACCATGATACGTGACCCCTATAACACCATGATACGTGACCCCTATAACACCATGATACGTGACCCCTATACACCATCATGCGTGACCCCTAATCTCTGATGTCCTATCTTCGGTCCCTAGTCTCTAAAAATCTCTCCGTTGTTATCTACTTTTTGTTTATGTGCCAAGTTAAGCCCCCATGGTATTTATATTTTCGTCAAACTTTGTTAAAATGATCACAACTTGTTACTCTCTAAGCAAATAACTTGTGGGTGCTAGAATTCTTACTTCCCCTTAATGTTCTGCCCACTAGCTTTTGAGTGCTAGATTTCATGTTTTGTTCTTTTGTTCGTATCTTATCATCCGGATCCCCTAATTCAGCGTTCAGCGATCAGCTTTCATTACTTTAGTTCTTTAATCTGAACGCACATTCTAAATTCTCCATCTACTAACTATGTCTTATCAATCTGTACTTTAAGAGACTTTAGAGAACAAATCCATCAAATCTCCGGCAAGTTCAAGAGAAAAGAGTTTTTTTTTTCCTTTAACAAAATCTCATTCACTCCCTCCCGATCTCTAAATCACGTGATCAGCTCAGTTATCTGTTCACTGCATCAAACAACTTTTAATTTCCATAATCTGACACAAAACCTGTTTAAAGACACAGAAATTATAAGAATGCTGGAAGACATCAACATAGTTGGGAAAGATCTGAAACTCACCAACATTATATACTGGCAGCAATCAGCAGCACTGAAGGTTGAGAACCAAATAGGAACATTCCAAGACATAAAATTGCGAGTGAGACAAGGATGTGTTCTATCTCCTGACCTCTTCTCTTTGTACAGTGAAAACATAATGAGAAATATAGAGAGCTTGCCAGGAATATCAATTAGTTGGTACAGTCTTAACAACTTAAGATATGCAGACGACACAGTTCTGATTGCTAAAAGTGAAGGGGAGCTACAGGCTCTTCTGGACATCGTGGTTCATGATAGTAAAAGTAAAGGTCTCAGCCTGAATAAAAAGAAGACTGAAGTGATGTTCATCTCAAAGAAAAGAATACCATCAAAATGTAGCATTACCATCGATGGCACAGAACTGAAACAAGTTGATATATTTAAGTACTTAGGTGCAATTATAACAGCTGATGGGAAATGTCACAACGAAATAAAAAGCAGACATGCTCAGGCCAAGTCAGCACTCCAGAAAATGAGAAACATCTTGTGCAACAGATCCATGTCAATGGAAACAAGATTTCGAGTACTTAAATGTTAATTGGAGCCAATTTTGTTTTATGGATGTGAAGCGTGGTCTATGAATAAGACAGTAAAGAGAGAAATGGAGGCCATGGAAATGTGGTTCATAAGGAGGATATTGAAGGTACCATAGACAGCTAAGAAAACCAACGAAGTAGTCTTAAGAGAGGTTATAGTTATAAGGGAAATTACAGCAAAAATCAGAGGCAAACAAGCGAGATTTGTAGGATATTTTCTGAGGAAAATTGGAACACATTGTGGCAACTGCAAAAATTGAGGGGAGAAGAAATAGAGGAAAACAGAGAGAGAAGTTACTGGATGGGCTGCCAGTGTGGCTAGGAAGAAAGTCACCGGCGGATCTCATAATCAAGTCTAAAGACAGGGAATTGTGGAGAGAAATGATCGCCTACGCCACGCGGCACTGCACTTGAATGATTGAAGAAGGAAAACGGCCCCGAGCCTAATGAAGTGTTTACCTCCCCCTACCCACAGGCTTGTCACACTCTTAATTAGGAGTGTTTTCAGAAGGTGAGTATGCTTGCCAAGAATGCGTCTTTGTGATGTATCGATTTATAGAGTAGGGTGGTCCAGCCATGTTTAGTAAGATGTTATGAGAAGGAAGGAGTAAAGTAAATGTTATCAGTACATGTATGAAGGTCACACTTAGCAGTTCACTCGCGTCTAAGGATGACTTAATCTATCATTTCAAAAACGAATTGTCAGCATCTACTTTATTTGGGCCTTCTCTCCGTATAATAATTGGATATATCTCAGCTTGTAAACCATCTTGTATGTCAAGTGACGACACGAAGAAGGGACAAACTGAACGTTTCCTTGTTTGTGATATCCCCTGTGAAACAGACCTTTCTCCGGACTACAAACTCATGTCTGCAAAATTATCCGAATTAAACATTTAACTTTAGAGCTTTAACTTTTCAAATCATCGAAAGTCATCTGGATACGATGGAGTTGGGAGACACCATCTTTCTTGAACTAATCTGTGTTTTTGGTAACTTAATCCATAGAGTTGGAATGGTCATCCATAGTTCACAAATAGTCAATCTTTGCACCAGAAAGTCCGTCCACATAAAATGAAATACTTAAGTAAACTTGTGTAAGGAAGTAAACATCTTAGCTGTGCTGCAGCAGCTGTCTGTGGGAGAAACTATGACCATGCAACTGAGCAAACTTTACAGTTTTATAGCTTCAGGATATAATCTGAAAGCAATCGTTTGTCTTTAATTTCTGGATCATTTAGAAAAGGTTTTACATTCTGTATAATTCTAATGATGAAAACGAACAACCAGTCACAGACAAAGCAATCCACAGAACATTCATGCCTGGAAGTGGAGAGAGAAATTGTAATTGTTACTTGTTGAATGTAAATTTTTAAAAAGAATAAATAAATTTTTTTTAAAAAAAAAAGACTTGAGAGTCTACAGAACAATAAGACAGTCGACCATTTAAAGAGCTTACACTGTGTACGAATTGTCAAGGTCGGATTTTCATCACCTTAACCTTTCATCTTTGACAACAGAACAATATTAACATACAATACATGATCCATTAATGAAGTCAAGGATAACAATGCACATTTAAATCAAACAAACAAAAATGGTTCTACAATCAAATGATGACAATCTCTAAATATGCCCTCTGGCACACTTATAGAACATTGTTCCATTTCAATCTTCTTGCACACTTTTAGATTTATGATGGCTGCTCTACACTTCGTATAGGCCGGTACTTCTTGTACTAGGTTTTTATAAGAAGCTCCACCACAGAGCAACAAACATTTCTTTCCACGAATCTCACCTACTCAGATATTTTTTAACCTGTAGTGTTCTATTTTAGTGTTGCTTAAGAACCTGGCGAGATACTCACTGGCACGTAGGCAATTTTGGAGCAGGCAGTGGCTTTTTTTGTTTTTTAATTTTTGATTGCTCGTGTTTTTTTCGAGAGAAAGACAGAGAGAGAGAGAGAGAGAGAAGACGCAGTATGTTTTTAGAGAAAGAGAGAGAGAGCAGTATGTTTTTAGAGAAAGAGAGAGAGAGCAGTATGTTTTTAGAGAAAGCGAGAAAGCAGTATGTTTTAGAGAGAGAGAGAGAGAGAGAGAGAAATAGCAGTATTTTTAGAGAGAGAGAGAAATGTTTTTAGAGAGAGAGAGAGAGAAAGAGAGAGCAATATGTTTTTAGAGAGAGAGAGGGAAAAGAGAGAGAGCAGTATATTTTAGAGAGAGGAGAGAGCAACATGTTTTAGAGAGAGAGAGAGAGAGAGAGAGAGAGAGCAGCATGTTTTGAGAGAGAGCAGTATGTTTTTAAGGAGAGGAAAGAGAGGAATGTTTTTAGCGAGAGAGGAGTTTTTCTTAGAGAGAGAGCAGTATGCTTTTTAGAGAGAGGAGAGAGCAATATGTTTTTAGAGAGAGAGCAGTATGTTTTTAGAGTAAGAGAGCAGTATGTTTTTTGAGAGAGCAGTATGCTTTTTAGAGAGAGAGAGAAAGCAATATGTTTTTAGAGAAAGAGTGCAGTATGTTTTTAGAGAAAGAGAGCAGTATGTTTTTAGAGAAAAAGAGCAGTATGTTTTTAGAGAGAGCAGTACGTTTTTAGAGAGAGAGAGAGAGAGAGAAAGAGCAGTATGTTTTTAAAGAGAGGAAAGAGAGCAATGTTTTAGTGAGAAAGCAGTATTTTTAGAGAGAGAGAGAGAAAGAGAGAGCAGTATACGTTTTTAGAGAGGAGAGAGCAGTATGTTCTGGAGAGAGAGAGAGAGCAGTATGTTTTTTAAAGAAAGTGAGAAAGAGAGAGAGAGATAGACTAGTATGTTTTTAGAGAGAGAGAGAGAGAGAGAGAGAGAGAGATCAGTATGATTTTTTCCATAATGTGACAAGCTTGTTGTTTTTGTATAGTATAGAAATCTGTAAACAAAAGTTTGTTGTTTTTTGTACCACATAGAAATCTGTAAACACAAATTTGAGAATTGAATAAACAGAAGTCATGATGATATTTGCCTGGCTTTTCTAATTTTGTAGAAATAGGTCAAGCACATCTTTTTCTTGCTCCCATCCCCATGCTACCACCCCCACCTTCCAAAACACACACATACACACAATTATTTGTCCCGTATTCATACCACCGAGTTGTGCCGCACACGGGATAGGACACATTTTCTGTGCATGAAACAGCTTCGCTATTGACTTTTGCAGATCTCGTTCATCTGTTGGTTGTTTCTCTACATACAACAAACTTCTTGTGTAGACGTTGAGAAAAATGTTGGGAACTACTTGAGTAGATCCAGCATGGAACACACCAAGTACAATGTACCAGCATAAATGGCACAAACACTCAATGAAACAAGTGCGCAGATGTACATATGCAAAAACACGTCATGTAAATAAGAAATGGATCATGTTTCAAATGGAACGAGATATCAAGGTAGATCCAGAAATACTTTGAGATAATCCTTGTGGACAAAACTCCACAAAATGCCAAAGCAGAACTGGAGACACTGTGAGACACACTGTGTAGACAAAAGTCAAAAAAAAAGGACGGGACAGGCAATATAAGAAAGAGAAAGGAACTCTTGATCAAGATGGAGGTCTTCTGTATGGGTTGTACAATATGTAATAATGATAATGATCTTCATATTGTTGTTATTACAACATGTACTGATGATAACCCTTATGTTATTTTGTTGTAACAAAACATGCTGATCATAATAACCCTTATGCTGTTGTTCATGCAACATGTCCTGATTATAATATCCTTTGTGTTGTTACAACAAGTACTGATGGCAGTGCCGTTTATCTTGTTGTTGTTGTTGTTGTTGTAACAAAATATAATCTTCCTTGCTATAAATCAGCATAAGATGGCCTACATGTGTCTCTAATCCTATGGCACAAACTGAATATATTTTTAGAAAGCATCTACAAATGAAAGAACCAAATTGTTCATATAATTACCTCTGCTAGTAATCCCACACTCATGTAGATTACACAAGTAAATGAATGAGTAACTTTATACAATCCTATATGTATATGTTTTTGATTTTATCTTGATTTTATCAGTGCTGTCTTACACAATCTTATATGTATATGTCAGTTATCAGTGCAAATTACAAAACATATATATATATATATATATACATATGTCAGTTACCAGTGCCGCCTTACACAATTTTACATGTATATGTCAGTTATCGGTGCTGCCTTACAAATCCTATATGTATATCACCTTACAAATCCCATATGTATGTGTCAGTTATCAGTGTCACCTTACAAATCCTATATGTATATGTCAGTTATCAGTGCCGCCTTACAAATCCTATATGTATATATCAGTTATCAGTGCCACCTTACAAATACTATATGTATATATCAGTTATCAGTGCCACCTTACAAATACTATATGTATGTGTCAGTTATCAGTGCCATCTTACAAAACCTATATGTATGTGTCAGTTATCAGTGCCATCTTACAAATCCTATATGTATATGTCAGTTATCAGTGCCGCCTTACAAATCCTATATGTATATATCAGTTATCAGTGCCACCTTACAAATACTATATGTATATATCAGTTATCAGTGCCACCTTATAAATACTATATGTATGTGTCAGTTATCAGTACCATCTTACAAAACCTATATGTATGTGTCAGTTATCAGTGCCATCTTACAAATCCTATATGTATATGTCAGTTGTCAGTGCCATCTTACAAATCCTATATGTATGTGTCAGTTATATGTTTATATCTTTCACATTTTTCTATATTCTTGTCATATTTAACACTAAATCTGAGCTATTATTTCTTTTTTCTGAATGTCTTTGTCGTTGCAGGCATAACACTGAACTAATGTGACTCAGAAGTAATGTCACACTGAACTAATGTGCACTTAGACGTGAAAGAATAGCATTTAGTGATGAAAAAAAGGAAATATGACTGAAATTTGTGGATGCAGATAAAAGTCAATATAGATCACTGATCAACAGTGAAAAGTAAACAATGCTTATGATAAAAAAAATCAGCTCCCAAGCTTCATATTCTGCTTCATGACAAAGCACAGTTCTGTCAAATATCTTTCTCAAGGCATTCAGTAAGAAGATCTTTGGAGATCTTCTAACAGAACTACACTAACTAGTTTGAAGATGAAAAGTTCAGCGAGAGAGCTGAAAATTATGGAAAACATAAGTTACTGCATGAGAAGTTTAAAATCTCCCAGAAATCTCTTATGAGCTAAAATTTGTCTGTTCCATAAATTAGTTTAATTAGCTCCAGTTCCTCTTTCCCTCTTGTGTGCACATACTCATTACACTGGCACACTTAATATATGGTGAAAGATATAAGAAAATCATCATTTCTTACATATTTCTGTAATATGCATCAGTTTTCTTATCTTATATCTTATATCCTTCCCGTGCCATTAAACGTCACATAGGGCTCGCAAAGTAGTTTGCCAATTTTTTTCTGTCTTCGGCGAGTCTTTCAACCTCATCACAGGATTTTATGCCTGTTAATTTGGCCTCTCTTAATAATGTCCTCTTCAGAGTTTCACACGGTCTGCCTCTTTTTCTCTGGCCTGTTGTGTTCCACTTGATAGCTTGTTTTGGGATTCTCTGATCATTTCTTCTCATCAAGTGACTAACATATGTCCATCTCCTTTTCCTGATCACCCATGAGACTGGTTGTTGTTCAGTCATCTGTCTTATCTCTGCACTGTTCTTGAATTCATTCCACTTGATGCCGAGTATTTTCCTTAGGCATTTGTTTTCAAAAGAGTCTAATTTCTTTTCTATTTCTTTAGTTGTTTTACAGCTTTCGCATGCATAAATGAGTGTGGATATTACATTTGAATCAGTTTTACACAACATTAACTTTGACATTAAACATTTCTCATTTCTCATTTATCACTAATAAATATGAAAGTGAGTCCAAAAATAACTGCAATTTTGCTCCAAAATTTCTAAACTGAGTAGCAGACAGAGGTAGCACAGACATGCTATAGCCAGTCTCTTTAGACACATGTGCACAGAGACACATCAGTCATTTTAGAAATTCAAAATCAGCAAACCCCATACCAGACGTCCATTCCTTTGGAAACATGCAGGAGAGAGAGGGAGACAGTGCACTCTTTTCTTGGGCAGTGAGAGTGATAACCTGCAAATGTTTGTTAAACGTGCAAGAGAGAGAGGGACAGTTCACTCTTTTCTTGGGCAGTGAGAGTGATAACCTGCAGATGTTTGTTAAACATGCAAGAGAGAGAGAGGGACAGTGCACTCTTTTCTTGGGCAGTGAGAGTGATAACCTGCAGATGTTTGTGAAACGCTTTTATGACATTCTGAAGCAGAAGGAAATATGACTGAAATTTGTGGATGCAGATAAAAGTCAATATAGATCACTGATCAACAGTGAAAAGTAAACAATGCTTATGATAAAAAAAATCAGCTCCCAAGCTTCATATTCTGCTTCATGACAAAGCACAGTTCTGTCAAATATCTTTCTCAAGGCATTCAGTAAGAAGATCTTTGGAGATCTTCTAACAGAACTACACTAACTAGTTTGAAGATGAAAAGTTCAGTGAGAGAGCTGAAAATTATGGAAAACATAAGTTACTGCATGAGAAGTTTAAAATCTCCCAGAAATCTCTTTTGTCTGTTCCATAAATTAGTTTAATTAGCTCCAGTTCCTCTTTCCCTCTTGTGTACACATACTCATTACACTGGCACACTTAATATATGGTGAAAGATATAAGAAAATCATCATTTCTTACATATTTCTGTAATATGCATCAGTTTTCTTATCTTATATCTTATATCCTTCCCGTGCCATTAAACGTCACATAGGGCTCGCAAAGTAGTTTGCCAATTTTTTTCTGTCTTCGGCGAGTCTTTCAACCTCATCACAGGATTTTATGCCTGTTAATTTGGCCTCTCTTAATAATGTCCTCTTCAGAGTTTCACACGGTCTGCCTCTTTTTCTTCGGCCTGTTGTGTTCCACTTGATAGCTTGTTTTGGGATTCTCTGATCATTTCTTCTCATCAAGTGACTAACATATGTCCATCTCCTTTTCCTGATCACCCATGAGACTGGTTGTTGTTCAGTCATCTGTCTTATCTCTGCACTGTTCTTGAATTCATTCCACTTGATGCCGAGTATTTTCCTTAGGCATTTGTTTTCAAAAGAGTCTAATTTCTTTTCTATTTCTTTAGTTGTTTTACAGCTTTCGCATGCATAAATGAGTGTGGATATTACATTTGAATCAGTTTTACACAACATTAACTTTGACATTAAACATTTCTCATTTATCACTAATAAATATGAAAGTGAGTCCAAAAATAACTGCAATTTTGCTCCAAAATTTCTAAACTGAGTAGCAGACAGAGGTAGCACAGACATGCTATAGCCAGTCTCTTTAGACACATGTGCACAGAGACACATCAGTCATTTTAGAAATTCAAAATCAGCAAACCCCATACCAGACGTCCATTCCTTTGGAAACATGCAGGAGAGAGAGGGAGACAGTGCACTCTTTTCTTGGGCAGTGAGAGTGATAACCTGCAAATGTTTGTTAAACGTGCAAGAGAGAGAGGGACAGTTCACTCTTTTCTTGGGCAGTGAGAGTGATAACCTGCAGATGTTTGTTAAACATGCAAGAGAGAGAGAGGGACAGTGCACTCTTTTCTTGGGCAGTGAGAGTGATAACCTGCAGATGTTTGTGAAACGCTTTTATGACATTCTGAAGCAGAAGGAAATGGTTTTTTACAATGTCGCTGAATATGAATGCTGGATACTTTCAGCCAGAGACAAAGTCAGCCGGCAAGAAATGGCGACATTCTTTCTCACTGAAACCAAAGACATTCCATAAAACTCACTCATCTGCCAAGCTGATGATCACACTCTTCTGGGGGTGTAAAGGTCCAGTTTTCGAATATCACATGCCCAGAGAAACCACATCCTGCATATGCACCTGGCTTTGTACCATGTGATTATCACGTGATTATCATGTGTTTATCATTTGATTATCATGTGTTTGGACACTTCCAGAGGTTTGGAAGATGTTCAGTACATACGATGAGATAAAGGACACAGACTGTCACAAGATTTGTTCCTTCTTGAGGAATCTGGACATTTGTGAAATGCTGGCAGACCTGCACTGAAAGTGATGGGACTATGTTGAAAAGTGATAAGTTCTCAGTTATATTTGTACATTTTATGTTAATAAAAAATACTGTGATTATTTTTTGACTCAGTCTCCTTCTTACCAAACATGAAACAATTCTTACATAACACTGACTTTTTCTTGCATAATTTTCTTCATTTCCTACATGGCATTGATGATTATTTCTATAACATCAATAATTATGGCAGCGTGGTTAACTGAGTGGTTAGGTAGGTTCTCGGTTTACTAATCCGGTGGTACTAGATTCTAGTCTCAGCAAGTGATATTTTTTTCTGGTACACACTAAAATAGACCCTGGGGTTCACCAAATCTCTAAAAGTGGATACTAGAGACATCTGGAAGGTAAATCTGGCCTAGCATGATGCTGACCACATCACACTTTCATTTGCCGTATCACCAAAGTGCTTTAATGGCATAGAAAGCTTTCACCTTTTTTGCCTTTATTTATAACATTGATCCTTACGCTAAGGACTTTAACCTCCCCTAGAATGCAGTAACATTCATCATTAAATGATATAAAATAATTTGTACATAATTAACCTTTTCTTGCATAACATTAGTAATTACTGTCATAACATCAATCTTCATAAGACATCAGTGAATTCTTATATATTTATTCATTCATTCATTTGCATGTCCCTTGCGGAACTTTGCCTCCTTAATAGCACTCCTGTAGGCCTCTTGGTTGTGAGCAAGATGCCCTGCTGCATCCATTTGCAGATCATCAATGATGTCTTGCAGCCATCTTTGCCTTGGTCTTCCTCTCTTTCTTCTCCCATTATGTACCCTTCCAAGATGGTTTTCTCTAGATTATCATGACGTTTAATGTGTCCAAAATATTTAAGTTTTCTCTGTTTAATCCTCTTTACAAGCCAGCTTTCTTCAATATTAAGTTCTTGTAGTATGGATATATATATATATATATATATATATATATATATATATATATATATATATATATATATATATATATATATATATGATATTCTTACACCTTATTTGACATATTTCAACTTGATTCATTACTCTGTATAAGATATTTGCACATAAATTCTCCTGTGATTGAACAATCTCCAACTTTCTCAAGACTAGCTGAGAAACACAGCTCTGTAGTTTGTAAGGTGGACACATCCTCATAGCCACTGTCATGACAACCCCAATTTTACCTGATACAAATAACCTCACTCTCTGTGAATCCTGGCATACAGCCAATGACTGCACTGATGGTAGGTAAGCACTTGGTCCCACAGGTCTTGGCACACAGCTAGAACAGATGATTGTGGATAGGATACAAAATAACCACTCAAGTTCATGGCTTTCTAGTGAATTTGCCATTTCAGAAAGCAGTAAATGTTCTTCCATTTATTTCAGAACATATTTTTCCAAAACAGTAAAAAAAAAAATAGGAGTAGCTGCAGTAAAAACACTTCTTTTAAAAACATGAAAGAAGAGTTGAAGGATGTAAGTGAGAGAAAAATACGGTAAATATATCATTTTCTTGCATAACATTAGTAATTACTGTCATAACATCAATCTTCATAAGACATCAGTGAATTCTTATATATTTATTCATTCATTCATTTGCATGTCCCTTGCGGAACTTTGCCTCCTTAATAGCACTCCTGTAGGCCTCTTGGTTGTGAGCAAGATGCCCTGCTGCATCCATTTGCAGATCATCAATGATGTCTTGCAGCCATCTTTGCCTTGGTCTTCCTCTCTTTCTTCTCCCGTTATGTACCCTTCCAAGATGGTTTTCTCTAGATTATCATGACGTTTAATGTGTCCAAAATATTTAAGTTTTCTCTGTTTAATCCTCTTTACAAGCCAGCTTTCTTCAATATTAAGTTCTTGTAGTATGGATATATATATATATATATATATATATATATATATATATATATATATATATATATATATATATAATATATATATATATGATATTCTTACACCTTATTTGACATATTTCAACTTGATTCATTACTCTGTATAAGATATTTGCACATAAATTCTCCTGTGATTGAACAATCTCCAACTTTCTCAAGACTAGCTGAGAAACACAGCTCTGTAGTTTGTAAGGTGGACACATCCTCATAGCCACTGTCATGACAACCCCAATTTTACCTGATACAAATAACCTCACTCTCTGTAAATCCTGGCATACAGCCAATGACTGCCCTGATGGTAGGTAAGCACTTGGTCCCACAGGTCTTGGCACACAGCTAGAACAGATGATTGTGGATAGGATACAAAATAACCACTCAAGTTCATGGCTTTCTAGTGAATTTGCCATTTCAGAAAGCAGTAAATGTTCTTCCATTTATTTCAGAACATATTTTTCCAAAACAGTAAAAAAAAAATAGGAGTAGCTGCAGTAAAAACACTTCTTTTAAAAACATGAAAGAAGAGTTGAAGGATGTAAGTGAGAGAAAAATACGGTAAATATATCATTTTCTTTTTCTGCATTTAGGACAAAGACACTGTTTGCTGTTTCTCAGAATGTTAAAAGTATCTTAGCTAAGATAAATCATAAGAGACATAATACAAAAGCTAATGTCAGTCATTGTTCAGGATGCCTGAAATCAAAAGAAAGTAAAATGTTAATGGGAAAAGAAGACATTGTAGACAGGTGGACAGAGTATATCGGTGAGCTATATGGAGGAGAAAGACCAGAATTAACATCAGATACTGAAAACTGTGATGGACCATCAATACTTGAAGATGAAATCATACATGCCATCAAACACATGAGGAAAGGAAAAGTGACGGGGCCTGATAATATTACAATAGAAGAAATTGAAGTGCTAGAGGAGATAGAAATAAAAATAATAACCAAGTTACTAATAACATTTATAACAGTGGTTATATGCCTAGTGACCTGCTTAAATCTACGCTTATATCACTACCAAAGAAACAATGTGCAAAGGAATGTGAGGACCAGCGGACTATCAGCCTCTCATGTCACATAACGAAGCTACTTCTGAGAATTATTATGAGAAGAACAAGGAAAAAGATAAAAATGGAAATAGCTGATGAATAGTTTGGATTTGTTGAAGGAAAGAGAACACACAATGCCATTTATGCTTTGCGAACACTAACAGAAAGAGCTTTAGAAGTACAGAAAGATCTCTACTTATGCTTCATTGATTACACCAAGGCATTTGACAAGGTGAAATATAATGAAATTATTAAAATTCTTGAAGACATCAATATAGATGGCAAAGACCTGAAGATTGTAAAACATATATACTGGCAGCAAGAAAAAGCAATCTGAGTTGAAAATAGAACTGGAAAATATCAACCTATAAAACAAGTGGTGCAACAAGGATGTGTACTATCTCCAGACCTTTTTTCTATGTACAGCGAGAATATTCTAAGAACGATCATCACAGAACTAGGCATAAAAATTGGAGGATACAATATTAACAACCTTCGATATGCTGACGACACAGTACTGATAGCTGAGAACAGACAAGACCTGCAAAATCTCTTGGATAAAGTCGCCAAGGAAAGTGAACAGAAAGGCCTTACTTTGAACATCAAAAAGACAGAGACTATGGTTATATCTAAGAAACAGAATCCACCAGCATGCAGTATAAAATTAAACGGAACTATTCTAAAGCAGGTGCAGAAATTCAAATACCTTAGAGTAGTAATAACTTCAGATGAGAAATGCAGAACAGAAATTAGGAACAGAATAGGCCAAGCAAAGACTGCATTTCAGAGAATGAGAAACATATTGGCTAACACATCTTTATCAATGAATGTTAAAAAACGAATCCTAAAATGCTATATTGAACCTATCTTGTTATATGGAAGTGAATCATGGGCAATAGGCAAGTCTGCACAAAAATCATTGGAAGCAGCAGAAATGTAGTTTATTAGAAGAATGTTGCGAATCCCCTGGACAGCAAAAATAACTAATGAAGAATGTAGGAGAAGAGCTGGAGAGACAAAAAACCTTGTCAAAAAGATAAGAGAGAGACAATGTATTTTCATAGGACATGCAATAAGAAGAGGGGGCATTGAAAATATTATAAGAACAGGAAAAATAGAAGGAAGAAGATCAAGAGGAAGACCAAGAGAAATGATACTGGACAGTCTGACGGGATGGTGTTAGAGGAGATCACCAACTGAACTGATGGCCTGCATGAAGGATCGGGTACTCTGGAGAAGCATAATAGCCAATGCCAGTCGGCACGGCACCTGATGATGATGATGAATGTCAGTCAGTCATTTGCATGCCACTTGTGAAACTTTGCCTCCTTAACAGCTCTCCTGTAGGTCTCTCAGTTTTAATCAAGTGTCCTGCTGCTGATGTATCTTTTTGTAGATCATCAATGATGTCTTGTAGCCATCTTCGCCTTGGTCTTCCTCTCTTTTTCCCATTATGCATACTTCCAAGATGGTCTTCTCTAAAATCTCATGACGTTTAATGTGTCCAAAATATTTAAGTTTTCTCTGTTTAATCCTCTTCACTGGTCAACTTTCTTAAATATGAAGTTCTTGTAGTATGGAGAAGACTGTCTTGGAAGGGTACATAATGGGAAAGAGAAAGAGAGGAAGACCAAGGCGAAGATGACTGCAAGACATTGTTGATGATCTGCAAATGGATGCATCAGCAGCCGACCATCTTGCTCACAACCGAGAGGCCTACAGGAGTGCTGTTAGGGAGGCAAAGTTCCTCAGGGGACATGCAAATGAATGAATGAATGAATGAGTATATTTGTTATTTGTTTGTGTCCATGATATTTGAAGGACTCTTCTGTAGCATTTACATTCAAAGGCATTTATGTGTTTTTCAGCTGTTTTGTTAAGTGTCCAAGTCTCACAGGAATATGTTGCTATGGGAAAGATGCATGCACTTAAAAATCTTATTTTTGTAGTTCTGTCTGTTCCTATCTACAGATTCTTTAGCTGTTTTATTTTTTGACATTGTATCTCCAGTATTAGCCAATGAAGACATAAATTTAACCACAGATAAAAGAAAAAAGGGCATGTGCAAGTTAGCCATATAATGAGAAAGAAAGAACTTGAAGATGTAAAATCAGCAAGAAAAATAAAATGGATGACAGACATGGCAAGACAAACACAGAAGATAGTGAACAACATGACACAATGATTCAACAGATTGTCAGCAAATAAGCCCTTGGAATACATCAAAGACAAGTGGATCTGTATGACTGCACAGATGACCCAGCATGGCATCTGATGTGATGAGTCATCATTGTAACAAAGATATTTTCAAGAATACAGACATTACAATATGAGGAAAGATAAACTTTCATTTGAGAGGTACAAGATGATAAAACTTTCTTGTTAAAATAGGCACTTGAAAAAGACAGTTAACTTTTTCACTGTTTTCTTTTCCATTCAAACTAGAACAAAATTGAACATTTTTCTGTAAAATTAAAGAAAAAACTCTCTGAAAATGAAAGTACATATAATAAATAACCAACATAACAATCGATCAAATAACAAGTTAAATATCAACCATTTCTTGTTTGAAATGCTGCTTATTCCAGGTCATGATGAACTAAGAATGCTCAGTTGTCACAATGTGACAATTTTCTGATCACTTGAAGCAAATCAGTCACCACATTTTAGTGGTAAGACAACTGCTATAAAACCAAAAAAAGTAATGTTTTAGAAGCTTACAAAGGCTTGTAAACACTTTTTAAAGATTTCTGTACATAAAAAGTTACTTAGTTTGGATTGACATGAATAAAAATAAAAAATTCAAATTTTATGTCATTTTGACTAGATTATCACAGCGAAAAAAAATGGCTTAGAATGTGTTTAAATGGAGGAAACTTTAGTCCGTCACACTCAACAGAAAGCAGAAAGGAAGAGGAGAGTGGCACACAAACTAGACTGCTCACAAACTAGACTGCTCACAAACTAGACTGCTCACAAACTAGACTGCTCACAAACTAGACTGCTCACAAACTAGACTGCTCACAAACTAGACTGCTCACAAACTAGACTGTGGTCCTCTTACCTATGGAATACCTTGCTGTCCCCTTACTAAAGTCTAAAAGTGATATTTCTCTTTCACATTTCCTTCACATTCTGTCATTATCTGTTTGATGTGGATGCAGAGACTGTTAAGAAAAATACTCTCCTCATAGTTCTAAATTTTTTAGAGAAGTGAAGGCATGCTATAGAGTAACTCAGATAAATTACAAAGCAGAACTGTGTGACAGAAAGTAAATTGTAAAGAACCAACACTTGATGGGAATTGTTAGCAAACATAGTCTTGGATGGATGCTGTGGCATGCAATGGAGCATAAATGGGGTTGTCCTGAGTGCAATGATACCAGAGTCTGATTTTTAACCTTTAGTTATGTTACAAAAGCACTGTAATTTGTTAAACTATCCTGGATGTAAAAGAACACTAATAGGACAATTTATTAATGTTACTAATGCACTGTAATTTGCAAGATTGTCTTTTATGCAAAGGAATATAATTTCTACTAAAGTATGTGACACTGACATAATTTCTAGTAAAGTGAGTGATGCTGACATAATGTCTTTTAAAGTTTGTGGCACTGACATAATTTCTAGTAAAGTGAGTGACGCTAACAAGTTCTGCCTAGGAGAGTACAGGAACTCTACACGAAAGAGTCTTTCCAATATACATGAAATTGTTATAATTCAAAAATCAGCTCCTACCTGCCAGTGTAAACAATAATCTAAGCAACAAGCTAGTACTTGCCAGTGTAAACAATAATCTAAGCAACCAGCTAGTACTTGCCAGTGTAAACAATAATCTAAGCAACAAGCTAGTACTTGCCAGTGTAAACAATAATCTAAGCAACCAGCTAGTACTTGCCAGTGTAAACAATAATATCAGCAACCAGCTAGTACTTGCCAGTGTAAACAATAACATCAGCAACCAGCTCCCTCCTACCTGCCAGTGTAAACAATGATATCAGCAACAAACTCCCTCCTACCTGCCAGTGTAAACAATGATATCAGCAACAAGCTCCCTACTATTTGCCAGTGTAAACAATAATATCAGCACCATACTCCCTCCTACCTGCCAGTGTAAACAATAATATCAGCAACATACTCCCTCCTACCTACCAGTGTAAACAATAATATCAGCACCATACTCCCTCCTACCTGCCAGTGTAAACAATAATATCAGCAACATACTCCCTCCTACCTACCAGTGTAAACAATAATATCAGCAACATACTCCCTCCTACCTACCAGTGTAAACAATAATATCAGCAACATACTCCCTCCTACCTGCCAGTGTAAACAATGATATCAGCAACAAACTCCCTCCTACCTACCAGTGTAAACAATAATATCAGCAACAAACTTCCTCCTACCTGCCAGTGTAAACAGTAATATCAGCAACAAACTTCCTCCTACCTGCCAGTGTAAACAATAATCTCAGCAACAAACTTCCTCCTACCTACCAGTGTAAACAATAATATCAGCAACAAACTTCCTCCTACCTGCCAGTGTAAACAATGATATTAGCAAGCAGCTCCCTCCTACCTGCCAGTGTAAACAATGATATCAGTAACCAACTCCTTCCTACCTGCCAGTGTAAACAATGATATCAGTAACCAGCTCCCTCCTACCTGCCAGTGTAAACAATGATATCAGCAACAAACTGCCTCCTACCTGCCAGTGTAAACAATGATATTAGCAAGCAGCTCCCTCATACCTACCAGTGTAAACAATAATATCAGCAACCAACTCCCTCCTACCTTCCAGTGTAAACAATGATATCAGCAACCAACTGTGTCTCTTATGGTTTTCTTGCATTTAGATTTCAGAATCTGCCTGTTCTAATTTCCAAAGTTGGCTCTTCTTTATTAATCTACATAAGAAGTGTAGACACACCTGAAGAAAGATAAAACTACATCTCAGATCAGATACACAAGCATAAAACATGATAAAAGAAATATAAATAACATCACAAAGGTTTATGAGAACATCCAAGCTACTTTTGCAATGCTTCCTTTAATATGCACCAATAATTAAGTTTTCACTGCATATTTTTGATAGACAAATGATTTTAAAACAATAGAGTGCAATGTAATTGCAATAAGTGAAAACATAAATTGTTTTAAAAATGGTTATCACAGCGCACACAAAGATCTAAGACCCATTTATGTTCATTATCAAGACAATTATAACCAGTTGAGTCTGGTTGTTTATGACACACATATGAAGTTTATGACCCTAGATATAATTTTTTTTAATAGGAAACAATGAGACTTTTGCAGAGCAAAGTGTAAAAATGCAGTGTTTTCCTGTTTTGAAAAAAAAAAGTGTATGTGAAATGTGTATATACTTTTATGAACATTGTAACATTTGCCTGTATTGTTGACAAAGATTTTAAAATTTGTTTGTATTGTCATGAATATTGGTAAAAATGTATGTATTGTTTACAAACATTGTGTAATTTTGTCTGTACTGTATGAGTTTCATTATTTGCATAAATCAGATGATCTTTACTAACATCATATCTATGTGTAGGCTTTTCTTCTTTTGTCAGTCAGATTAATACTGATCATTTATTACTTCATACATGAATATATTACTAAGCTCTAACAACAGCCTGTAAGTGTGAACAACCTTGTGGACAATTTGAGATCCACAAATGAAAACAGAAAGTGTTTTGGATGTGCTAACAAACAGAATACAATGTCGAGCTCCTATTTTGTAAAACACGTAACAGTATCAACATTTTTGTGGCTCCCAGAGACAACAGCTGAAAGTAAAGTTAACTGTTCTTTTTAATAAATTGCTTATGTGAATTACATAATTTATAGTCTTTTTGCTTACTATCAATGATCTTCCTTACTTTCAGCCTTCTTTGGTATTTTCAGTGCTTTTCCTTACTTTCAGCGTTCTTTGGTATTTTCAGTGCTCTTCCTTACTTTCAGCCTTCTTTGGTATTTTCAGTGCTCTTCGAGAAAATAAAATGAACAAATGAGCACATAAGAACCAGCTGAACATGCTGGTTATAAACAAATAAAAAGTAACTTATATGATCAATTATTTAGCCTCTGGCACTGAAGAGTTTAACCACTATTGTTCTGCCCCGTGGAAGGTTGCCTGTAGTGACCCTCCCACTTGCTCTGTCCTTGTTTCAGCAGTGCCAAGCTCTGCATTATGTACATTTTATATTGTTGCAGAAGAATACATTTTAGTAACAGCTATTTTAATTCCATTAATCAAAATAAAACAGAGTATACAAAGACACCAGATAGACTACGTATTAATCAACAAACAATTCCGCAATCCGTTACTGTCAACAAAAACCATGCCAGGAGCCGACTGCAATAGTGACCATGACCCATTATGTGGAAAAATTAGAATAAAACTAAAGAAAGCATGCAGAAAAGAGATAAACATCAAACTGAATACACAATTCATTAAAAATGACCATGAACTGCGAGAACAATACAGAGTTATTATAAAAAAGAGATACAATGCAATAGCAAAGATAGATAGCATAGATGAACAATGGGCAATGTTAAGATATTCTCTCTAACAATCTGTTAAGGAGATAATACCACCGAAAAAAGACGCCCATAAAAATACATGGATGACAGACGACATCTTAGGACTGATAGACAAGAGGAGGAGGAGTAAAAATAACCAAGACAAATATAACAAGATAAATAAAGAAATAAGACTAAATACAGAGAAGCAAAGAAAGTGTGGTTAAATGAACAGTGCAGACAAATAGAGGACTCTCATAATAAAGACACCAAAAACATGCACAAACGAATTAGTAAACTCACAGGCAGGAAAACAAAATATACCACAGGATGCCTGAAATCAAAAGAAAGTAAAATGTTAATGAGAAAAGAAGACATTGTGGACAGGTGGACAGAGACCATCCGTGAGCTATATGGAAGAGAAAGACCAGAATTAACAATAGATACTGAAAACTGTGATGGACCATCAATACTTGAAGATGAAATCATACATGCCATCAAACACATGAAGAAAGGAAAAGCGACTGGGCCTGATAATATAACAATAGAAGAAATGGAAGTGCTAGAGGAAATAGAAATAAAAATAATAACCAAGTTACTAATAACATTTATAACAGTGGTTATATGCCTAGTGACCTGCTTAAATCTACGCTTATATCACTACCAAAGAAACCAGGTGCAAAAGAATGTGACGACCACCGGACTATCAGCCTCTAATGTCACATAACGAAGCTACTTCTGAGAATTATTATGAGAAGAACAAGGAAAAAGATAAAAATGGAAATAGCTGATGAATAGTTTGGATTTGTTGAAGGAAAGAGAACATACAATGCCATATATGTTTTACCAACACTACCAGAAAGAGCTTTAGAAGTACAGAAAGATCTCTACTTATGCTTCATTGATTACATCAAGGCATTTGACAAGGTGAAACATAATGAAATTATTAAAATGCTTGAAGACATCAATATAGACGGCAAAGACCTGAAGATTGTAAAACAACTATACTGGCAGCAAGAAGTAGCAATTCGAGTTGAAAATAGAACTGGAAAATATCAACCTATAAAACAAGTGGTGCAACAAGGATGTGTACTATCTCCAGACCTTTTTTCTCTGTGTAGAGAGAATATTCTAAGAACAATCATCACAGAACCAGGCATAAAAATTGGAGGATTCAATATAAACAACCTTCGGTATGCTGACGACACAGTACTGATAGCTGAGAACAGACAAGACCTGCAAAATCTCTTGGATAAAGTCGCCAAAGAAAGTGAACAGAAAGGCCTTACTTTGAACATCAAAAAGACAGAGACTATGGTTATATCTAAGAAACAGAATCCACCAGCATGCAGTATTAAATTAAATGGAACTATTCTAAAGCAGGTGCAGATATTGGAGCAGTAATAACTTCAGATGGGAAATGCAGAGCAGAAATTAGGAATAGAATAAGCCAAGCAAAAACTGCATTTCAGAGAATGAGAAACATATTAACCAACACATCCTTATCAATGAATGTTAGAAAACGAGTCCTAAAATGCTATATTGAACCTATCTTGTTATATGGAAATGAATCATGGACAATAGGCAAGTCTGCACAAAAATCATTGGAAGCAGCAGAAATGTGGTTTTTATTAGAAGAATGTTGCGAATTCCCTGGACAGCAAAAATAACTAATGAAGAGTGTATGAGAAGAGCTGGAGAGACAAAAAAATCTTGGCAAAAATGTTATAACATGCAATGAGAAGAAGGGGCATTGCATATTATAACAACAGGAAAAATAGAAGGAAGAAGATCAAGAGCAAGACTAAAACAAATGATACTGGACAGACTGACGGGATGGTGTGAGAGGAGATCACCAACTGAGCTGATGGCCTGCATGAAGGATCATGTACTCTGGAGAAGCATAATAGCCAACACCAGTCCGCACGGCACCTGATGATCCCGTCAGATCGTCCAGTATCATTTCTCTTGGTCTTCCTCTTGATCTTCTTCCTTCTATTTTTCCTGTTGTTATAATATTTTCAATGCCCCCTCTTCTCATTGCATGTCCTATGAAAGTACATTGTCTCTCTCTTATCTTTTTGACAAGGTTTTTTGTCTCTCCAGCTCTTCTCCTACATTCTTCATTAGTTATTTTTGCTGTCCAGGGGATTCGCAACATTCTTCTAATAAACCACATTTCTGCTGCTTCCAATTATTTTTGTGCAGACTTGCCTATTGTCCATGATTCACTTCCATAAAACAAGATAGGTTCAATATAGCATTTTAGGACTCGTTTTCTAACATTCATTGATAAGGATGTGTTGGTTAATATGTTTCTCATTCTCTGAAATGCAGTCTTTGCTTGGCCTATTCTGTTCCTAATTTCTGCTCTGCATTTCCCATCTGAAGTTATTACTGCTCCAAGGTATTTGAATTTCTGCACCTGCTTTAGAATAGTTCCGTTTAATTTAATACTGCATGCTGGTGGATTCTGTTTCTTAGATATAACCATAGTCTCTGTCTTTTTGATGTTCAAAGTAAGGCCTTTCTGTTCACTTTCTTTGGCGACTTTATAAAAGAGATTTTGCAGGTCTTGTTGGTTCTCAGCTATCAGTACTGTGTCGTCAGCATATCGAAGGTTGTTAATATTGTATCCTCCAATTTTTATGCCTGGTTCTGTGATGATCATTCTTAGAATATTCTCGCTGTACAGAGAAAAAAGGTCTGGAGATAGTACACATCCTTGTCGCACCCCTTGTTTTATAGGTTGATATTTTCCAGTTCTATTTTCAACTCGAACTGCTGCTTCTTGCTGCCAGTATAGATGTTTTACAATCCTCAGGTCTTTGCCTTATTGATGTCTTCAAGCATTTTTTAAAGTAACAGTCTAACAGTTTTTTTAAAGTAACAGTCTACGCAACAATAATAAGACCAGCCATTGTACATGGATTAGAAACGTGGAGTACAACAAAGAACGATGAAAAACAATTGCAGTTCTTTGAAAACAATATTCCAAGAAGAGTCTTTGAGCCTATAAAGAATGCCAACAGCGGGGAATGGAGAGCTAGGAAGAACACTGAACTAAACAGCTTGTTTAAGTCACAGTGAATAATAAACGTCTTGAAACTGAACAAAATGTGCTGGTTAGGCCATGTAGAAAGAAACATTTTAGTGACCTGCTTTAAAAAAAAAAGGGACATGCAAATATGTCAGTCACTCTTTAAATTAAAAACGTAACGTATTCTGGTAATGGTTCTGTAGATTTGTTACACGTGACTGAATTAATTTCTTCAAATTAAAATGGTAACGAGTTCTTTAACAGGCCAGGGTTCATAGTACTTTCTTTCTTTTTCTGAATAAACTTTTTAAAAATCTGATCCACGGATTTATTTGTCTGTGAGTGTGTGTGTGTATATGTGTGTAAGTGTGTGTGTTTCTTCATGTGTGTAAACCTAGGTATCTTCGCTTGTCTGTGTTTGGCTCTGCACATATATAGCAAGCAGTTTTTATATCACATCTAAGGGCTGACAACAAATGTCACAGTCATAAATCAGGAATACATCTCGGTAAGTGTATCTAGTTTCGTATATGACCAACAACTGAGAGATACAAAACAGGAGATTGTCACACGATAGAAATCAATTGTCTTCTTTCTAGGTAATGATATAAATCTGACAACTTGTGTCTCTATTAACATGTTTGAAATATTTCACGTGTCTCTTGTTATTTTCTACGGCATAATTAGAACTTGGAGTACATTTTTGTTTTGTTTGTCTACGCGACAGAAGCCCGTTATATTGGATGATGGCATGGTTGTGGGACTTTATGTACAACACATGGTCAAGACTCTATCTCTATGCATGACCTAGTTTACAGGGTCTAACCAAGACCCTAACTGGATACATGACTTTGGTTACAAGATCTGGTCACAAACTTATTATTTCTTTTCTTGATGCTCATAGAGAGAGGTTGGTGTGCACGTCAGTCAGGCTAACAGCGCAGGGATCAGTGTGATCCCGATGGTGGTGGAGTATTTTTTAGAAGTTCCTTTATTGAGTAGTGTAGCCACCGTAATCCACTCCCTATCCCACAGATACCTGTGCTTCAACATCCTCGCAGCAGCTACTGGAGATAACACTGTGCTGCTTCTGTGTTACCATTATCTCTCCTTCATTTTGTTTCTGTGTTTTCGTTCAGCGGGGGGGGGGGGGGTGTAGTAGGTGGCTCTACTACTCCTATAGAGTGCCTCATGTGCTCAGTGAAGGGAATACCAGGCGCCTTAAAACATATCGATCCCGCTGCCTTGCGGGTAGGACAGGAGTCCAAAGGCTAGCGGAGAGTCCGTACACAAACCGACAGTAGGCAACGGGAAATCACTGTTGTAGCTCCCAAGAACAATTATGCTTATTCAGAGTAATAGATTTGTCATGAACAACGTTAATGGATGTTCCTCTAGAACAGCCTCGTCCGGTAGGGCAGCTCACGGGCCATAGGTGAAGCCAGATCGTCATCAAGCTACTGGTGGCAAAACTAATAAGTTCAAAATAGCAACATGGAATGTTAGAACTCTATTCCAGGATGGAAAATTAGATAATGTAAAGAAGGAAATGGAAAGGATGAAGATCAACATATTAGGAATGAGTGAAGTTAGATGGACATGTGCAGGGAAGATAAACTCTGATAAATATATAATAATATATTCAGGAAGTGAGAAACATGAACGAGGGTAGGAGTAATATTTGACGAACAAACAGCAAGGACAGTTGTAGGATATTTGAACATCTCGGACCGAGTCCTGCTAGCCCAACTGAAAGGACAACCAATAAACATAAATATTATACAACTGTACGCTCCAACATCTGAAAGTTCTGAAGAAGATGTACAGATATTTTATAATGACATAGAGACAACCCTAAAACACACAAAATCACATGAAGTTACTATAGTCATGGGAGATTTTAATGCCAAAGTTGGTAAAGGAAGAACTTCAGACATCGTTGGTGACTATGGACTGGGGAGAGAAATGACAGAAATAGTATATATATATATAAAATTGAATGGGCAAGAACACATAGCATGGTTGTAGGAAACACCTGGTTTAAACAACATCCCCGAAGACTGGCAACATGTTGCAGCCCAGACAAAAAGACTTTTAACCAGATAGACTACGTATTAATCAACAAACAATTCCAGAATGCATTACTGACAACAAAAAACCACTCCAGGAACTGACTGTAATAGTGACCATGACCCACTCTGTGGAAAAATTAGAATAAAGCTAAAGAAAGCATGCAGAAAAGTGAGAAACATCAAACTGAATACAGAACTCCTTAAAAATGAACAAGAACTGCAAGAACAATACAGATTTATTATAACAAGCTGATGCAATGCAATAGCAAAGATAAATAGTATAGATGAACAATGGGTAATGTTAAGAGATTTTATCCACCAAACTGTTAAGGAGATAATACCACCGAAAAAAGAAGCCCATAAAAATACATGGATGACAGACGACATCTTGGGCCTGATGGACAAGAGAAGGAGGAGTAAAAATAACCATGAAAAATATAGCAAGATAAATAAAGAAATAAGACGTAAATGCAGAGAAGCAAAAGGAAGTGTGGTTAATGAACAGTGCAGACAGATAGAGCACTCTCATAATAAAGACGCCAAAAACATACAAAAACGAATTAGTGAACTCACAGGCAGGAAAACAAACTATACCATACGATGCCTGAAATCAAAAGAAAGTAAAATGTTAATGGGAAAAGAAGACATTGTGGACAGATGGACAGAGTACATCCGTGAGCTATATGGAAGAGAAAGATCAGAATTAACACCAGGCACTGAAAACTGTGATGTACCACCAATACTTGAAGATGAAATCATAGATGCCATCAAACACATGAAGAAAGAAAAAGCGACTGGGCCTGATAATATAACAACAGAAAAATAGAGGCGCTAGAAGAGATATAAATAAAAATAAAAACCAAGTTATTTAATTATATTTACAACAGTGGTTATATGCCCAGTGGTCTGCTTAAATCCATGTTTATAGCACTATCAAAAAAACCAGGAGCAAAGGAATGTGATGACCACCGGACTATCAGCTTCTCATGTCACATAACAAAGCTACTTCTGAGAGTAATTATGAGAAGAAAAAGGAAAAAAATAAGAATGGAAATAGCTGATGAACAGTTTAGATTTTTTGAAGGAAAGGGAACATACAATGCCATTTATGCTTTACGAACACTAACACAAGGAGCTTTAGAAGTACATAAAGATATCTAATTATGCTTCATTGATTATAACAAGGCATTCGATAAAGTGAAACATAATGAAATTATTAAAATGCTTGAAGACATCAGTATAGACGGAAAAGACCTGAACATTGTAAAACATATATACTGGCAGCAAGAAGCAGCAATTCGAGTTGAAAATAGAACTGGAAAATATCAACCTATAAAACACGGGGTGCAACAAGGATGTGTACTATCTCCAAACCTTTTTTCTATGTACAGCGAGAATATTCTAAGAACGATCATCACAGAACCAGGCATAAAAAATGGATGATACAATATAAACAACCTTCGATATGCTGACGACACAGTACTGATAGCTGAGAACCAACAAGACCTGCAAAATCTCTTTTATAAAGTCGCCAAAGAAAGTGAACAGAAAGGCCTTACTTTGAACATCAAAAAGACAGAGACTATGGTTATATCTAAGAAACAGAATCCACCAGCATGCAGTATAAAATTAAACGGAACTATTCTAAAGCAGGAGCAGAAATTGAAATACCTTGGAGCAGTAATAACTTCAGATGAGAAATGCAGAACAGAAATTAGGAACAGAATAGGCCAAGCAAAGACTGCATTTCAGAGAGTGAGAAACATATTATCCACCACATCCTTATCAATGAATGTTAGAAAACGAGTCCTAAAATGCTATATTGAACCTATCTTGTTATATGGAAGTGAATCATGGACAATAGGCAGGTCTGCACAAAAATAATTGGAAGCAGTAGAAATGTGGTTTATTAGAAGAATGTTGCGAATCCCCTGGACAGCAAAAATAACTAATGAGGAATGTATCAGAAGAGCTGGAGAGACAAAAAAATCCTGTCAAAAAAATAAGAGAGAGAGAGAGACAATGTACTTTCATAGGACGTGCAATGAGAATAGGTGGCATTGAAAATATTATAAGAACAGGAAAAATAGAAGGAAGAAGATCAAGAGGAAGACCAAGAGAAATGATACTGGACAGTCGTCTGACGGGATGGTGTGAGAGGAGATCACCAACTGAGCTGATGGCCTGCATGAAGGATCACGTACTCTGGAGAAGCATAATAGCCAACGCCAGTCGGCACGGCACATGATGATGATGATGATGATGTTTTCGTTCACGGTATTTTGTCTTTATGTCTCGAGTAGAGTCCAACTTTTAGGTGGATTTTTGTTTTGTGTGACGACCTACTTCGTCTTCATGCACCTTGTGTACAGTGTGTACATTGTGTACAGTGTGTACAGTGTGTTTGGTATGTCTTGACTTGTTAAGAGTGAGGAAAGTGAGCAGAAACACGGATGGTAAAAAACGAGATGAATACATACAAATTAAGAAAATACAACAATACTTCGGCCTAAAAAGAATCACGTATTAAAGAACACAACTGATAGAAAAATAGAAAATAGGTGCAAAATATAGGATCAGCTTTTCTGGCCTCCTCCAAGTAAGAAAGTCTGGACATTTACTAGGAGATCAGAAAAGCTAAGTCTATATTTTTCATCTAATGTTCGTGTTTCTATCTGAAGTGTTGATTTTATATGTGATCATTGAAAAAGGCTTTTGCTGAAATATTGGATTGTTGTATGTTCTTCATTTGTATGTGCACGTACTTTTTTTTGCCATTATTGTTTCTGCTACTTTCTTCACTCTTTCTATCTTTTTGTAAAACTGAACAATACACCTTCTTCTACTTTCCATACTAGAACCAGCTTTCCGAAGTCGTCATCTCTCTTATCTTGACTTGCAAAGATAGTTTTCGTCAGCAAAAATGCTGAAAATGTTTTCTTACTGATATTTTAGTTCTTGTATAATCTCCAAGTCCCGTTAATATGACTTGGTCGAACAGAGGCGTAGGTAGCAGATGTGTGATACACAGTCTCGGCTCATTATCGATTGTACTATCATACAATTGTATTCTCGTCATTGTCATCATTAGTTTTCTTACAGGGAAATGTTGATGGTCTTATTTGTCCATACACCTCGGCCCTTAATATTTTCCATCAGTTCAGTTGACGACTTTTGTTTTTGTACGCGTGCGTGCGTGGGTGCGTGCGTGTGTGTGTGTGTGAGCACGCCTGTCACCTCGTTAGATCGTTGATTTTTTTTTCTTGGCTTTCCCCTGATTTTTCTTTCCTGTTGTTATGATGTTTTAAGACCTCTCTTTCGTATTATATGTCCTATGAAAAATGACTGTCCTTGTCTTATGGAATATTAAGGTTCTTATCTACATTTACGTTTGTTAGGCATTCCCTGTTTGTCATCTTAGCTGTTCATGGTATTCTTTACATTCTTCTAAGAAACCACTTCTCTATTGCCTCTAGTGATCTTTGCATTGGTCTGTTTATTGTCCATGACTCATTTCTATGAAGTAGGATGAGCTCAATGTACCATTTTAAAACTCTCTTTCTTATGTTCAGTGGCAGTGATGTCTTACGTAAGATATTTCTTATTTAATTAAAAGTTGTTTGGGCTTGCCAGATTCTGTTCTTGATGTCAAAGGTGAATTTCCCATCTGACGTTACTTGCATGTTCGTCTCTTCGTATACAGTCATTTTTATTTTCTTCATATTTTCTTTCACAGTAAAATATTTGTAACCGTTCGTTACGGAAAATTTAATTATCCCTAAAATGAATTTTTAGTTGCTGACTCTTATGTGTGAAGTAACTTTATCTTTTGAATAAATCGATAAGAATGTATATTAATAATATTAGGTTAATAAGACGATTTAGCGCCAGTAAGTATGGACCAGAAAGTTTTCTTTCTATTTTCAGAATTCATAAGCTTAACCCAGAATAATGGAGCTGGCAACTATTTTATTAGCCATAACCATCTTCCTGGTTATCTTATTCTGGTATTGTCGTCCTGATCCTCGACTTCCACCTAGTCCTTTGATACCACTACCAATCGTCGGCCATCTTTTCTACATGGCGACTGACACTCGCGTACAACTGCGAAAGTGGCACAAACGATGCGGGGAAATTTACAGGTAAGCAAATAATCCTTCACGAGCAGTGTTCTTACTACCTGAGTATTTAATAATCTTCTGTAATGTCCATAGTTTTATTTATTCCATGTTCAGTGCCGCATCGGAACTCATATCATCGAACTTCGGACATCTATAGCTCACTGCATGTAGGTGAGATCAGTACGTGCTAGTTTAGCTTTTTACTTGTGGTCCGGCCTAGCACATGCATTCAACATGTTGTCTCGGTAACAAGCTAAAGTGTGTGTCTGTCTGGCGTGCTCAAGGTATAGTTCGCCTGTCTAGTTAGTTGACAGACAAGGCCGTCTGAATTAATTATGTATGGCTCAGACCAATGTCCAGGTTAGAACACGTTATTTCATTCTTGAACAATAAGTAGACCAACTCTGAGCTTCCTAAACAAATGCACGAGAATCTTTAATGAAGAAAGAAAACATCTCATCTATCAGAATATCCAGTTATTGAACATGACGTTTAATCTGTCATATATTCAATCTAAGATTAATAATAGAGAAATGCAGAGAGTTGAATGTGAATCTATATTTATCCTTTATAGACTACTCAAAGGAATTTGATTGTGTACAACACCAGAAACTTTGAGAAATAATGGGAAAAATGGGATTTCCAACACATTTGACACAACTAACATCACTGCTGTATCTAGACCAACAAGAAGCAGTAAGAATAAATGGTGAAACAACAACTTGGTTTGACACAAAACAAGGGGCCCGTCAGGGTGAATATTGTCACCCTACTTATTTAACTTGTATCCTGAAAATATAATGAGGAATGTTAGAGAAGATGTAGACAAAGAATATTACGATGCCATAACAATTGGAGGTTATGAAATACCAGAGATTAGATATGCTGATGACACAGTGTTACTGTCCACAACTCAAAGAGGAATGGAAAAACTAATTATGTCAGTCCATAAGAACAGCGAAGAGCAAAAACTCTATCTTAATGCAAAGAAAACTAAATTGAAGACATCTGACAAAACAAACAAGGCAGCTGAAATATATATCAATGAGGAAAAATTGGAAGAAGTGGAGAGTTTTGAATATCTTGGATCACTACTAACTAATAATGGAGATACAATGAGGGAAGTTAAAAGTGAGGGAAGTTAAAAGGAGGACATCTATCGCTCTTCAGAAAGTAAAACAAATAAAGAATCTGTGGAGAGGAGCAGACAGAACTACAAAAATAGGATTTTTAAGGGCATGCATCTTTCCCATAGCAACATATGCCTGTGAGACCTGGACACTTAACAAAACAGCTGAGAAACACATAAATGCCTTTGAATGTAAATGCTACAGAAGAGTTCTCCAAATATCGTGGACACAAAAAAGAACAAATATATCTATACTACAAGAACTTAATATTGAAGAAGGCTGGCTAGTAAAGAGGATTAAAGAGAGAAAACTTAAATATTTTGGACACATTAAACGTCATGATAATTTATAGAAGACCGTATTGGAAGGATACATATGGGAAAAAGAAAAAGAGGAAGACCAAAACGAAGATGGCTGCAAGACATTGTTGACGATCTGCAAATGGATGCCGCAGCAGCAGGCCATCTTGCTCACAACCGAGAGGCCTACAGGAATGCTGTTTGGGAGGCAAAGTTCCGCAAGGGACATGCAAATGAATGAATGAATGAATTAATTAATCTGTCCAAAATATTTAAGTTTTCTCTGTTTAATTATCTTTACTAGCCAGCCTTCTTATATATATATATATTTGTGTCCATGATATTTGAAGAACTCTTCTGTAGCATTTACATTCGAAGGCATTTATGTGTTTCTCAGCTGTTTTGTTAAGTGTCCAGGTCTCACAGGCATATGTTGCGATGGGAAAGATGCATGCCCTTAAAAATCTTGAACTTGATATACTAGTTATACCCATATCAGGACACCCATAGGACTATACAGCGACGATTTCTGACTCTTCCACTTTCTGAAAAATATAAATTCATGACGGGGACGACAGCACAGGCATCCATCTTTCTCTACCGGTAAAACCTTCTTTGTCCTTCCTCGTTCACTTCCGGTATTATCTCGTCCAATTACCAACCCAAGTAGAAAAGCCTGGATATCTGAAAACACGTGGAAATATATGCATGAAAGACGAGGAGCCGTATTAGCCATGTTGAATGTTAAAGATAAATCTTGGAAAAGATTTGCCAGAAGCAACATGCAAAGAACTAGACAAGAAAGTAAAAAGTTCAGCTAAAAGAAATAAAAGAAAATACATAAACAATATGGGGAAAGCAACAGAGAAATCAACAAAGCCATGAGACAGCAAAACTCTGAATTCCATACAAAAGAGGCTAACTTGTGCTATTACGTCCAAAGAAACGCCAATCTTTAGCAAAACTGACACCCTATTAGCATCAAGTAAAGACCAAAAGCAAAGATGGGCTGATCACTTCCAAGAAATACTTAATCGACCACACCCAAAAGAATTGATAGACCTTGAAATCGACTTACCAACCCCACAACTAAATGCCAACCTAGATGAAACTACCTTGCATGAAATTGAAACAGCAGTGAGTTTAATGACTAACAACAAAACTGCAGGTGAAGATGAAATAACAGCAAAAATGCTAAAAGCTATTAACAGTGACAACATGAGCTAACTACAGATAATGTTTAATAAAGTTTGAAAAGAAGAAAAGGTGTCTTCTAAATTGAAAGAAAGGAATCATTGTTAAAATACCAAAATAAGGCAACCTTAGCGACTACAACAACTGGACAGAAGTAACCTTACTATCAGTTGTGTCAAAAGTCATTCTAAATAGAATTAAAGATAAAGTGAAATGTATAAACTAGGAAAAAAGTAGGAACAGCTTTATTGCTTAACGAAAATGTAACCACTCTCACTGTGTTGCCTGCCCTGTAGCCTGGGAAACGAAAACGATCACTTTTCCCTACACTATCCTCACTCTCCATGAAAATTCACATGCGAGACCCGCAATTTGACATTTGGAATTGTATGCAAAAGATGCAGGATAACGTATATTGGTGAAACTGGCCTCAGACTAGTGGACCGCATACAGAAACACCTTTATGATATCACCCAGCATGCTTCGAAACCAGTCCCAACCACAGAGGACATTCTGATATTCTAGTAACAGTCATCAAACAATGTCACATCGATGACAGAAGCAGCCTAGCTCTTGAGAACCATTACATTCAGGAATATGGGACGCTGGAACCACATGGTATGAACTTGCAGTTCAGCTCCACTTAACATTCCCCTCTTCCACAATCATAACCCATTTGCATTAAATTCTACTCCCTTCTCACTTGTTACACATAGTTCAGAACCTCCTCACAGCATCAGATTACAAACCCTCTACCCCAACTATAATCGCCTATTCCACTCTCTCGGCTAGATTACCATTGTATCACTCTCTCCCCTTTCCACGGCCCCCCTCCTTATTTACGACCCACTTATCACACAATATTAGTCTCCATTAAATACTGTCTCACAGGCATATGTTGCGATGGGAAAGATGCATGCCCTTAAAAATCTTGAACTTGATATACTAGTTATGCCCATATCAGGACACCCATAGGACTATACAGCGACGATTTCTGACTCTTCCACTTTCTGAAAAATATAAATTCATGACGGGGACGACAGCACAGGCATCCATCTTTCTCTACCGGTAAAACCTTCTTTGTCCTTCCTCGTTCACTTCCGGTATTATCTCGTCCAATTACCAACCCAAGTAGAAAAGCCTGGATATCTGAAAACACATGGAAATATATACATGAAAGACGAGCAGCCGTATTAGCCATGTTGAATGTTAAAAATAAATCTTGGAAAAGATTTACCAAAAGCAACATGCAAAGAACTAGACAAGAAAGTAAAAAATTCAGCTAAAAGAAATAAAAGAGAATACATAGACAATATGAGGAAAGCAGCAGAGAAATCAACAAAGCCATGAGACAGCAAAACTCTGAATTACATACAAAAGAGGCTAACTTGTGCTATTACATCCAAAGAAACGTCAATCTTTAGAAAAACTGACACCCTATTAACATCAAGTAAAGACCAAAAGTAAAGATGGGCTGATCACTTCCAAGAAATACTTAATCGACCACACCCAAAAGAATTGATAGACCTTGAAACCGACTTACCAACCCCACAACTAAATGCCAACCTAGATGAAATTACATTGCATGAAATTGAAACAGCAGTGAGTTTAATGGCTAACAACAAAGCTGCAGGTGAAGATGAAATAACAGCCAAAATGTTAAAATCTATTAACAGTGACAACATGAGCTAACTAATGTTTAATAAAGTTTGAAAAGAAGAAAAGGTCTCTTCTAAATGGAAAGAAAGGAATCATTGTTAAAATACCAAAATAAGGCAACCTTAGTGACTGCAACAATTGGACAGAAGTAACCTTACTATCAATTGTGTCAAAAGTCATTCTAAATAGAATTAAAGATAAAGTGGAGTGTATAAACTAGGAAAAAAGTAGGAACAGCTTTATTACTTAACGAAAATGTAACCACCCTCACTGTGTTGCCTGCCCTGTAGTCTGGGAAACGAAACGATCACTTTTCCCAACACTATCCTCACTCTCCACGAGTCCCGCAATTTGTCATCTTGAATTGTATGCACAAGATACAGGATAACGTATATCGGTGAAACTGGCCTCAGATTAGTGGACCGCATGCAGAAACACCTTTATGATATCACCCAGCATGCTTCGAAACCAGTCCCGAATCATTTCAATAGACCTGACCACAGAGGAAATTATGATATTCTGGTAACAGTCATCAAACAATGTCACATCGATGACAGAAGCCGCCTAGCTCTTGAGAACCATTACATTCAGGAATATGGGACGCTGGAACCACATGGTATGAACTCGCAGTTCAGCTCCACTTAACATTCCCCTCTTCCACAATCATAACCCATTTGCATTAAATTCTACTCCCTTCTCATTTGTAACACATAGTTCAGAACCACCTCACAGCATCAGATTACAAACCCTCTACCCCAACTATAATCGCCTATTCCACTCTCTCTCTCTCTCTCTCTCTCTCTGCTAGATTACCATTGTATCATTCTCTCCCCTTTCCACGGCCCGCCTCCTTATTTACGACCCACCTATCACACAATATTAGTCTCCATTTAAATACTGTCTACACTCTACCATGGGCACTTCTGAACACAGCATAACGAGGTCGTGGCACAGAAACTCCGTAGCTTAGATTCAGTCTCTCTAGCAGGTACCAACTTTTAGACAAACATACACACGGTCTCCTGCCATGTCTGGTGCAAATTTGAACAACAATAACATACGAACAAATACTTATTACATGAAGTTAGTTTCAGGTATAGTTTTACGGAACAATATTTTTATAAATAGGAAACTACGAGGCTATGGTACGGTAAAGTAAGACACCACAGTTTTGTAGGATTAGACCTCGAAAAAAGTCGTAGGCAAAGCACTTTTGTGAGACGTGAGAGAACGTTTGTTACTGTTGTCTAAGTCTGCACCAGACATGGCAGGAAACCGTGTGTATGTTTGTCTAAAAAGTTGGCACCTGCTAGAGAGACTGGATCTAAGCTACGGAATTTCTGTGTCACGACCTCGTTTCTTTCCGGGTGTCACGATCCCTCGTGTCTACTGAACAGTTACTAAAGAATATGTCAGTAAAACACCTTTTATTTTTGGGGAGGAGGAGTTGCTAGTTGGCTAAGTCTATAGTACGCTGTTCTCTCGTGGCTAGACGGCTGCTCGTCCTACCAGAGTCCGTGTTCGAATCCCAGGTAATTCTCTTGTGATTTTTCTTTCTCTCACGTCTCACTAAAGTGCATTGTCTACGATTTTTTCGATGTCTGATTTGATATTGGACTTGGAAATATATTTTTCATGTTTCTGTGAAGTATGGATGTACATGTATGTGATTTGATGCATGACTGGCATACAGTATCTTGGAAGAGGAATCCTGGATTGTAGAGTTAGTTTTGGGATAGGCCACCCCAGTACGATAATACACTGGCCATGGATCTGTGGGTTTCAGATGAGTTTTGATCCTGTCCCTCCCTTAATTGTCCAAAATGTATGAACTTAGCAACGAGCTAAGTTTACATATATGGTGCTGTGATGATTGCCATGGCAGAATAAGTTTACATTACCACGCAAAGAACGTCATACCATTTGGAATCCGCCTTGAATGAAAGTATCACTCGACATAAAAAAATAAGCTGAGAAAATGAAATGCCTAGTTTGGCAGCCTTCCTGGGACAAATGGAAAAGAATCAATTACTCAACAAAAGAGTAAAAACACAGGCAGTTACTTGAGACCAAGAACAACTAAAATCCACGAATCGTTGACTAACTCTGTTTGAAAACAGGGAAAGATTACAAAGGGAATGAGCTGACAAAATTATTAGGATTAGCCACTAATGAAAGCAGTGTGAGTAAAACTTTTGTTGTTCGTTAATGACAATAAGTGGACTTTTGTTATATTCCTTCCTGACAGCCTGTACATGGGAGGGACCTTGGCTGTTGTACTCAACAGCTACGATCTTATCAAGGAAACTCTGGTCAAGAAAGCTGACGTATTTTCAGATAGAGCTCCATATTTTACTGACGAGGTTCGAGGTTGTTTCTTGTTTAAATGCTCCTGCTCCAAATTCACTCCCTAAATCTTCTTCTTCTTTTTTCTTCTTCTTATTCTTCTTCTTTTTCTTCTTCTTCTTCTACTACTACTACTACTACTACTACTACTACTACTACTACTACTACTACTACTACTACTACTACTACTACTAGTACTACTGCTACTACTACTACTAAAACTACTACTACTACTGCTATACTACTACTACTACTACTACTGCTATAATACTACTACTACTACTACTATTAAAACTACTACTACTACTACTACTAAAACTACTACTACTACTACTGCTGCTACTACTACTACTACTACTGCCGCTGCTGCTACTACTACTACTACTCCTACTAATACTAATACTACTACTAGTACTACCATTACTACTACTACTACTACTACTACTACCACTAGTACTACTACTCCTACTACTATTACTACTACTATTAATAATAATAATAATAATATCAAGTTATTAGAGCTAATAGTACTAATGTTACACGCCACAATCACAGTTACTATTAATAGAAGACTTTAACAACTGCCACTACAATTACAATCACTATGAATACAACTACTGCTGCAAACTCATTCAATCATTCATTCATTCATTCAAGTGCCATGCTGCGTGGCTTAGGCAATCATTTCTCTACACAATTCCCTGTCTTTGGGCTTGATTATGAGATCTGCCGGTGACTTTCTTCCTAGCCACACTGACAACCCATCCAGTATCTTCTCACTCTGTCTTCCTCTGTCTCTTCTTCCTTCAATTTGTCCAGTTGCCACAATGTGTTCCAATTTTCCTCTTCTCAGGAAATGTCCTATAAATCTTGCTTGTCTGCCTCTGATCTTTTCTATAATTTGCCTTTCAACTCCACCCTCTCTTAAGACTTCTTCATTGGTTTTCTTGGCTGTCCATGGTACTTTAAACATCCTTCTTATAAACCACATCTCCATGGCATCCATTTCTCGCTGTACTCTCTTATTCATATACCATGCTTCACACCCATAAAACAAAATTGTCTCCATTAACATTTAATTCCTCGGAATCGTGTTTCCATTGATATGGATCTGTTGCACAAGATGTGTCTCATTGTCTGGAATGCTGACTTGGCCTGAGCACGTCTGCTTTTTATTTCGTTGTGACATTTCCCATCAGTTCCTAAGTACTTGAATCAGATTTGTGCCATCGATGGTAATGCTACATTTTGGTGTTATTCTTTTCTTTGAGATGACCATCACTTCAGACTTATTTTTATTCAGGCTGAGACCTTTATTTTTACTTTCACGAACGACGATGTCCAGAAGAGCCTGTAGCTCCCCTTCACTTTTAGCAATCAGAACTGTGTCGTCTGCATATCTTAAATTGTTAAGGTTGAACCCGCCAATTGATATTCCTGGCATGTTCTCTATATTTCTCATTATGTTTTCACTGTACAAGGAGAAGATGTCAGGAGATAAAACACATCCTTGTCTCACTCTCATTTTATGTCTTGGAATGCTCCTATTTGGTTCTCAACTGTCATTTCTGCTTATTGCCGCCAATATGTTTTTAATAAGTTTCAGATCTTTCCCATCTATGTTGATGTCTTTCAGCATTCTTATAATTTCTGTAGTCTATGAAGCATAAGTATAGGTCCATCTTTACTTCTACTGATCTCTCCATCAATGTTCTTATATATATATATGGCGCTACTTGTACCTTTTCCCTCGACGAAGCCGCACTGTTCTTCGGCGATTTCTGGTTTATTTTGCTCCTGGCTCTTCTCATAACAATGCGAAGTAGGATTTTGGTAACATGGCTCATAAGATTAATAGTTCGGTGGTCTTCACATTCAAATTACTGCAAATTGCTATTTATATTTTTACTGCTACTTCTTTTTCTTCTTTTTCCTCAACTTCTTCTTCGTCGTCGTCGTTGCTGGCTCAGACATTGACATAAATATCTCTCGTCAATATAGCAGTTCGTATCAGGTTTTTAGCATCACCGTAGAGTCTCTCTTGTAAGAGACTGGGTTCTGGCCAGGTTATTTAACCACGTGGGTTGTGTACCCGGCAAATCTGGAGGATGTGATAAGGAGATTTTTTTTGTTTTTTTTTTTTTGCTGCAGCCGCATGGGTCTGTTGGACCAAATTTTTCAGTTTCTGGCTTAGATGGTGTCTCGGCCTGCAACGTCCTGTTCTCAGTCGGAAAATTACCATTTGGTCATTCCTTGAGGATTTTAGTATTGGTCACCTATCTTTGGCTGTGGGATGTTGTTTTATCACTTCGTCTGTATATATGGCTTTTAGTATTTTTGTTTGTTTGTTCAAAGCAGTTTGTGTGTGGTGCTCAAATGGCAGCAGTTAAAAGGCGTACGTTAATCATACTAAAGTAGTACTTTGTTTTACTTTGAATTCTGAAGCTTCTGTCTCTTAATGTCCTCCGAATTCCTCTGAAGTGCTCAGATTTGCTCTGAAGTCCTCAGATTTGCTAAGAAGTGCTCAGATATGCTCTGAATTAGTTACACACTGATTTCAGATTTTAAGATTCATTCCATGTTCTTTTAATCCTTGTGGTGGCACATATCATCATCATCATCAGGTGCCGTGCCGACTGGCGTTGGCTATTATGCTTCTCCAGAGTACACGATCCTTCATGCAGGTCATCAGCTCATTTGGTGATCTTCTCTCACACCATCCCGTCAGACTGTCCAGTATCATTTCTCTTGGTCTTCCTCTTGATCTTCTTCCTTCTATTTTTATTATAATATTTTCAATGCCCCCTCATCTCATTTGTCTTTCCAGTTCTTCTCATACATTCTTCATTAGTTATTTTTGCTATTCAGAGGACAACAGTCTTCTAATAAACCACATTCTGCTGCTTCCAATGATTTTTGTGCAGATCTCCCTATTGTCCACGATTCACTTCCATATAACAAGATAGGTTCAATATAACAACTTAGGACCCATTTTCTAACATTCATTGATAAGGATGTATTGCATAATATGTTTCTCATTCTCTGAAATGCAGTCTTTGCTTGGCCTATTCTGTTCCTAATTTCTGTTCTGCATTTCCCATCTGAAGTTATTACTGCTCTAAGGTGTTTCAATTTCTTCACCTGCTTTAGAATAGTTCCATTTAATTTTATACCGCATGCTGGTGGATTCTGTTTCTTAGATAGTCTCTGTCTTTTTGATGTTCAAAGTAAAGCCTTTCTGTTCACTTTCTTTGGCGACTTTATCCAAGAGATTTTGCAGGTGTTGTTGGTTCTCAGCTATCAGTACGGTGTCGTCAGCATACCGAAGGTTGTTAATATTGTATCCTCCAAATTTTATGCCTGGTTCTGTGATGATTGTTCTTAGAAAAGTCTGGGGATAGTACACATCCTTATCGCACACCTTGTTCTATAGGTTGATATTTTCCAGTTCTATTTTCAACAGAAAAACTTAACAATACACAAATGACCAAACAAAGGCAGCATGATGAGTGAACATGATGCTTATTAAATGGACATGATGATGATGATGATGACGATGATGATGATGATGATGATGACAGCCGGCGAGGTGCGCCTCCCCTATAACGACTGTACATTCCAACAGTAACATCAACGAAACGTATTTTGCAGAACTTCATCTATATTTCCCATTCTCGCTACATCACAATGACTTCACATCCACTCCCAGATCCAGACATACACTCCCATATCCAGACATACACTCCCATATCCAGACATACACTCCCAGATCCAGACATACACTCCCAGATCCAGACATACACTCCCAGATCCAGATATACACTCTCTTATCTAGACATACACTCCCAGATCGAGACATACACTCTCTGATCTAGACATACACTCCCAGATCCAGACATACACTCTCTGATCTAGACACACACTCCTGGATCCAGACATACACTCTCAGATCCAGACATACACTCTCTGATCTAGACATACACTCCCAGATCCAGATATACACTCCCAAATCCAGACAAACAGACCCAAATCAAGACATACACTCCCAGATCCGACATACACTCTCTAATCTAGACATACACTCCCGTATCCAGACATACACTCCCAAATCCAGACAAACACTCTTTGATCTAGACATACACTCCTAGATCCAGATATACACTCCCAGATCCAGACATACACTCAAATCAAACTTTAACTGAACTCACAACATTTCAGGCGAGAACATTCATTCCAAAAAATATCACAAGGCAAGGAAGATAATTATCATATTAAGTCCCTTTATGAAATTACGCGGGACAATAACTACTTGCACCCTCCCCCCAATACATATCACTACTAGTTGATTACCCGGTGTTGCCCGGTGATGTATTTATCCCAATCTTCTGTTAGACAGGAAAAGGAATGAATTGTATCTATAGTGTTATATCGAAGTATTTTATTTATAGGTATTTAAGTATAAGTACAGTATACAAATAGTAAAGTCTTTTACAAATTCACTATAATATTAATTTAACTCAAAACGTGACTATAAACATTTTTAGTTTCACCTCCAGGAGCAAGAATAAATAATTTCTTGGGTGAACCCACACTTGAGCAAACAAAATAAATTGTGCGCGGGAGAAACATGGCTATCTCAAATCCACTCCGCAGTAAATAATAGACTGCCCCTGTGATTTGTTGATCATGATCGAGAACGCAGGTATCACTGGAAATTGCAATCTCCTAAAGTTAAAAGGGAGATCCGTCGGAATGAGCGATATCCATGGTATAAAAACTGCTTCACCCTGTTAAGACAGTCTCTTCAACTACATTGCCCAGCATCCTCTTTACACACAACTTTGTGTCATTGCAAAGTTTTGCCAGGTCAAGGTTCCGTAGTAAAAATAATTGGAAATCTCACCCTAATTTTCACACCCTCCCCCCCCCCCCATGCCGGTGGGGGCTGAACTTGGACGCAAAGGGGATCAGGAGTGTCACTACTCATCTTAGCGACTCCGAAAACTATGGACTCGACACTAATATCGGTCGTTTTAGTTTGCATTTACATGCCACCCCCAATCTACCCCCACTCCACCCCCACCTCTCTCTCATTCCCATGCCGATGGGGGCTGACTAAAAGCAAGCAAGATAAAGTTGTCCATGGGAGAAACATGGCAGTCTCAGATCTATCTCTCTCCCTCTCTCTTTCTCTCTCTCTCTCTCTCTCTCTCTCTCTCTCTCTGTGTGTGTACCTCTGACACGCCTGATATTCCCTTCACTGAGCACATGCGGCACTCTATAGGAGTAGTAGAGCCACCTACTACCCCACCTCGCTCTCTAAGACTACGGCCGGTTGGTCCGCGCCTGCTTATTTGGGTAAATCCTTATTCACAGGGATCCTCCATATCTGGAGGACTTTCACCATCCAACACCTGTGACACGCTGGGTTGGGGATGGTCGCCCCAGCTTTACTCCAGATGACAGATAATATCTTGGGACGCAAATGCAGAGAAGCAAAGGAAGTGTGGTTAAATGAACAGTCCAGAGAGGACTCTCATAATAGAGACTGCAAAAACATGCACAAACGAATTAGTGAACTCACAGGCACGGAAACAAAATATACCACAGGATGCCTGAAGTCAAAAGAAAGTAAAATGTTAATGGGGAAAATAAGACATTGTGGACAGGTGGACAGAGTACATCGGTGAGCTATATGGAGGAGAAAGACCAGAATTAACACCAGATACTGAAAACTGTGATTGACCACCAATATTTGAAGATGAAATCATACATGCCATCAATCACATGAAAAAATGAAAAGCGGCTGGGCCTGATAATATAACAATAGAAAAACAGAGGCGCTAGAGGAGATAATAATAAAAATAATAACCAAGATACTGAATAACATTTACAACAGTGCCTAGTGACTTCCTCAAATCCACGTTTATAGTATTACTAAAGAAACCATGTGCAAAGAAATGTAAGGACCACAGGACTATCAGCCTCTCATGTCACATAACGAAGCTACTTCTGAGAATTATTGTCAGAAGAGCAAGGGAAAAGATAAAAAAAGGAAATAGCAGATGAACAGTTTGGATTTGTTGATGGAAAGGGAACACACAATGCCATTTATGCTTTACGAACACTAACAGAAAGCGCTTTAGAAGTACAGAAAGATCTCTACTTATGCTTCATTGATTACATCAAAGCATTCGACAAGGTGAAACATAATGAAATTATTAAAATGCTTGAAGACATCAATATAGACGGCAAAGACCTGAAGATTGTAAAACATCTATACTGGCAGCAAGAAGTAGCAATTCGAGTTGAAAATAGAACTGGAAAATATCAACCTATAAAACAAGGGGTGCGACAAGGTTGTGTACTATCTCCAGACCTTTTTTCTCTGTATAGCGAGAATATTCTACGAACAATCATCACAGAACCAGGCATAAAAATTGGAGGATACAATATTAACAACCTTCGGTATGCTGACGACACAGTACTGATAGCTGAGAACCAACAACACCTGCAAAATCTCTTGGATAACGTCGCCAAAGAAAGTGAACAGAAAGGCTTTACTTTGAACATCAAAAAGACAGAGACTATGGTTATATCTAAGAAACAGAATCTACCAACATGTAGTATAAAATTAAACGGAACTATTCTAAAGCAGGTGAAGAAATTTAAATACCTTGGAGCAGTAATAACTTCAGATGGGAAATGCAGAACAGAAATTAGGAACAGAATAGGCCAAGCAAAGACTGCATTTCAGAGAATGAGAAACATATTAATCAACACAACCTTACCAATGAATGTTAGAAAACGAGTCCTAAAATGCTATATTGAATCTATCTTGTTATATGGAAGTGAATCATGAACAATAAGCAGGTCTGCACAAAAATCAATGGAAGCTGCAGAAATGTGGTTTATTAGAAGAATGTTGCGAATTCCATGGACAGCAAAAATAACTAATGAAGAATGTATGAGAAGAGCTGGAGAGATAAAAATCGTGTCAGAAATTAAGAGAGAGGCAATGTACTTTCATAGGACATGCAATGAGAAGAGGAGGCATTGAAATTTTTATAACAACAGGAAAAATAGAAGGAAGAAGAGCCAGAGGAAGACCAAGAGAAATGATACTGGACAGTCTGACGGGATGGTGTGAGAGGAGATCACCAACTGAGCTAATGGCCTGCATGAAAGATCGTGTACTCTGCAGAAGTATAATGGCAAACGCCAGTCGGTACGGCACCTGATGATGATGAGAGTAATTACTTTATAACACACTGTTACATGTTCGTATGTTGTGCATCCATCAGTCTGTTGCATTCTTGCTCCCTCTTGCTAGCATGCCTGCATCTTCATTTCCTTGGACATTACTGTGAGTGGGTATCCGGTGTGTGACTGCTTTTTTGAATGTCACGCTTGTTAGTGATAGGGCTTCTGTCAGATTGTCCAGATCTTTAATATTCTTTTGTTTCAGTGCTTCTATTACAGACTGTGAATCTGTGAAAAATACTACTTGCCTCTCCTGGCGGTTTTTATTCCTGTTACTTTCATTGTTGCAGTGTTTATTGCCTCTACATCTCTGAGAAGGCACCTGTTGGTGTAGCCATCTGTATTGTTTCCTCCTATTTTAGCCTTATAAATATATCCTTCTTCGTTTTTCGTGCCCTTTGTAGCTGATTCATCTGTGTATATGTGTCTAGTACTTTTGGGATAGTTTTTTACATATATATATATTGCCCACAACAAAAAAGGTATGGAAAAACTAATTATGTCAGTACATAAGAATAGCGAAGAGCAAAATCTCTATCTAAACGCGAAGAAAGCTAAACTGATGACAACTGATAAAACAAACAAGCCAGCTGAAATATGTATCAATGAGGAAAATTTGGAAGAAGTTGAGAGTTTTGAATATCTGGGATCATTACTAACTAATAATGGAGATACAATGAGGGAAATTAAAAGGAGGACATCTATCGCTCTTCAGAAAGTAAAACAAATAAAGAATCTGTAGAAAGAAACAGACTGAACTACAAAAATAAGATTTTTAAGGGCATGCATCTTTCCCATCGCAACATATGCCTATGAGACATGGACTTAACAAAACAGCTGAGAAACACATAAATGTCTTTGAATGTAAATGCTACAGAAGAGTTCTTCAAATATCATGGACACAAAAAAAAAAAAACACAAATATATCCATACTACAAGAACGTAATATTGAAGAATGCTGGCTAGTAAAGAGGATTAAACAAAGAAAACAAATTTTTTGACACATTAAACGCCATGATAATCTAGAGAAGACCGTCTTGGAAGGGTACATAATGAGAAAAAGAAAGAGAGAAAGACCAAGGCGAAAATAGCTGCAAGACATCATTGATGATCTGCAAATGGATGCATCAGCAGCAGGGTATCTTGCTTACAACCGAGAGGCATACAGGAGTGCCGTTAGGGAGGCAACGTTCCACAGGGGATATATATATATATATACTTCATTCCAGACTTGTTCAAAAGAAATAAGAGACTATTATGGTTTCAACAAGTTGGACTTTCTCATCGGAAAACTTCAACGTGATTCGGATACGCAAACATCCCCGCCGGGTGAGAGGTGGTTGCCTATTTAGATTGCACTGGTCCAATGTCTCCGATTTCAGCATTTTTTGGTCGTTGCCGCTACCCTTCCTAGTTGTGACCAGGAAGGAGCTTTTGTCGAGGAGGACGAATTAGTAAGTTTCACCCGTGGGTAAAGCCAGTTTAGGCGTAATATCCCTCTATGGGTGTATATAGGACTTGACCAGCCTCTAGAGCGGAGGCACCGTGATATGCGTAACCATTGAGTTTCACTCGTGAGTTAAGCGGATTTAGGCATTTTGCCCCAGTATGGGTGTATATATGACGTGGTCAGCCTCTAGAGCAGAGGTGCCATGGTATGAGTAGCCCTGACCGCGAGATTACTGGCCATACCGATTAAACTTCACTTAATCCTTTCCATCACCTTTTCTACGGCGGCCCCGCGCCGCAACCCTAATCGCTTTTTCTTCATTGGCCGGGAGGAGTTTCACCCCACGCATGGCAGCTGAAGAATTTTGCCAGCAGCGAGCAGGGGGTTTGAAATCAGGGTTTTCCTTCTTCTATATGAGCTACCAAGCAAGACTAACGAGTCTCGTCTACCCGAAGCGTTTGGTTTTCAGGCGCCAGATATTCGCCTTTCGTCTCTTCTCCTGTCAGTTTAAACAGTTCCGCCACAAGAAGGCCAGGAGCTGGACTTGAACTGTCAGAGGCTGTTTGAAATGTACGCCATGGAATCATTTAATTGGAGTGGAGAGCGTATCCCCCAGCCCACCTCCGGTTATTACAGTCCTTAGAATCACTCCATGTTGTATTGTTTTCAGTTCCAATCTGTCTAATAGATGTTGTATTTGTTCAGTTCTTTTATTTGGTGTTGTTTTCATTGCATCTGTTATCATTTTCAGTGCTTTATTGGTACTTTGCCTGATTTGTTAAGGTTGATTTGGTTGCTGTTCCCCATGCTATCACACCATATTCCAGTTTTGGCCTCACTCTTCCTGTGTATATTTCTTCTAGTATGTCGTGGGTTGCTCCCCAGCTTGTCCCTGCTAGTTTCTTCATTATTTCCATTCTTTTTCCAGCTGTATTTTTTTTTACTTTTGTTGATATTGTTTATCCAGCTCAGGCGAGAGAATGGTATTATGGCTAAATATTTAGGGTTGTTTCTACTGGCAGGTTGTATCCATTAGCTTTTAGATCTACACTTTGTATTTTGTTTGGGAGCAAGTGGATTGTGGATGTTTTTTTTTTTTTCATTAATAGTTACTAGCCATCTCTTAGCATAGTCTTCAAGTTTTCCAAATGCGTCTTGTATTCTGTTGGTGGCTACTGTTGTGTTCTGTCTTGATGTCTACATTACTTCACCATCTGCATATAATGTGCGATTTGTGGCGTATTTTTTATGTATGTCATATATAAAATATATGTATATAAAATACATATATGTGTACATATATAAAATATATATGTCATATATGTATATATATATGACCATGACTGAAAGAAGAAGTTGAGAGAGCTTGGCTGGATAAGAGACAGGCTGTCAAAAAATGGCAGAAGCCCACAAAGACTGCCAGATCAGCCTGGGTTCTTAAAGACTCTGAAAGATGATTCAGACGAGAAGATGAAGCTATTTAAACCATGTCCAAACCAGGTTAAGATTGCGAAATGGGACGAATTTTGTAAAAAAAAATAATAAATAAATAAAACGTCCCTTAAAATATCCTGGGGCCTTCATCGGAGCATGAAGGGCATCGTAAGATGCAGAGACTTATCAGTCTGTTAGACGATGGATCATTCTCACTGCATGTATGGGATGATTAGTCTGTGAGTGCTCCGATCCCATTCTCAATATTTCCACAAGTGTTTGGCGGCTGGCGATACCAGTTCTGTGTTCATTAACCAGTTTTCTTTGTTTCCCACTGTAGCGCTCTTGTCTGGCCACTCCATGTTTGATGTTATGTTCCATCAATCTAGAACTGTTGCTTGAATCGACGATTCGACCAGCTTCTCTGAGTGCGTTCAGGATATCAGCCCGGTCCATTGCCTGTTTACCCTCCGATGTACCCATGCCAGCGAGTACGTCCAAACTCCACTGTAGCCATGCCAACAAGTCTGTCCACCAACCAATGTAGCCATGCCAGCAAGTCTGTCCACCCACCACTGTGTCCATGCCAGCAAGATTGTTCACCCACCAATGTAGCCATGCCAGAAAGATTGTTCGCCCACCAGTGTAGCCATGCCAGCAAGATTGTTCGCCCGCCAATGTAGCCATGCCAGCAATATTGTTCATCCACCAATGTTGCTATGCCAGCAAGTCTGTCCACCCACCACTGTAGCCATGCCAGCAAAATTGTCCACCCACCACTGTAGCCATGCCAGCAAGTCTGTCCACCCACCACTGTAGCCATGCCAGCAAATCTGTCCACCCACCACTGTGTCCATGCCAGCAAGTCTGTCCACCCACCACTGTAGCCATGCCAGCAAGTCTGTCCACCCACCACTGTAGCCTTGACAGGGTGTCTGTCCTCTTGTTCATTACCTCCAAACCAAGCATGACCCGGTACGAAAATGAAACAGATTTTTGTCAGCCGCGATCTTCTCAGCAATTCCAACCAGTGCTTACGCACCCACCCGGCTCACTCTTCCTGATCATGTTCATTAAGTCACTTAGAATATATGCCTGGTGAAGGTCCGTATCTTCAGCCATGCCATTGCCTTGATTACTGACATTACCTCCATAGTCAGGCTACTTGTGGTCGAAGCAAATTCACAGCAGTCTTCCGTCACCATTCTCCCCCCGGCCTGCGCCGTAAAAGCCCAAGCACTTCCCTGTGTCTGACAGCTGACCCAGCTGTGTACTTCTTTGACGTGTGTGAGTAGTAATTTGACTTCTTTCATGTGCCAGAATGTAGACTAGGAAGTTCTCTATCTCAAGATCTTCGCTGGTGCTACGGAGATAATGCATATGTGCTGAAACCGTCTTGAGTATTTGTTATAGAGGCATACCAGACTTTGAGCACAGACAAGACTTTGAGCACAGACCAGACTTTGAGCACAGACCAGACTTTGAATACAGACAAGACTTTGAGCACAGACCAGACTTTGAGCACAGACCAGACTTTGAGCACAGACCAGACACTGTAGAAACTTGTTGAGAGCAAAGGAAGAGCTCTCTTTGCACGCTATATAGAGAAGACTGACCACAACAACAAAGCTGTAAGACTGAGAGTTAAGCTGACAATCTCAGAGCTGTGTGACGAGGGTGTGTTGGAAGAGGAACATGCCATCATACGTGGGACAGTTCACGCACCACAGCCCCAGGCCCTGACGGCATCCGATATAGACAACGTCATGGATGACCTAGCCAGTGAATTCACCGCTAGTATCCAGAGCGGCCAGATCAAAGAGGAAAGGTTGCAGAGCTACCTGCTAACACTGCCAGAGCGGCCACATCAAAGAGGAAAGGTTGCACAACTACCTGCTAACACTGCCAGAGGGGCCAGATCAAAGAGGAAAGGTTGCACAGCTACCTGCTACCACTTCCGAAGTCAAACAAGGGCCATTCCCAGGTCAGCAGCTACAGAATCATCACGGCGCAGAACGCTGTTGGCAAGCTAGTGCAGAAAATTGTTGCACGTAAAGTTGCTAGTGACTTGGAAGGACGTTGCATGCTCCCGCCCATACTTGGAGGGTATAGGAGTAACAAAGAGACGTGGCTCAACGCTGCAGTCTTTGTTCACGACGTCTTCGGAGAATTTCAGGCCCAAGAAGAGACAAGTGCAGCCGCACTGAACTTAGAAGAAGATCCGTACAACAGATTACCGTTCAATTACCTAATGCGCATGCTTCTTAGACTAGAGTGCACCCTCTCCTCATCAGATGGGTAGCTGCAGCCCCGTTCCAGAGAAACGTGGTTCTCAGAAGTGGCAGTTGGTCTTTGAACCAATAATAATATATCTAGGTTTGCCTTAGAGTTCCCCGTTATCGCTGGTCCTGTTCAGTGTACACATGGTTACAGCTGCTGAACAGCTGCTTGGGAGGGGAAGGGCTCTGCCATTTGCCGCTGATATTCTAGTGCACCGACAGGGAAAATACAGACAAAAGACTGCCAATGCATTGCAGAGCGAACTTGACCGAATTTTCTCCTGGTGTGAAGTTTCTAACACCCTTGTCAAAGCTTTAAAAGCATCAGTGACACGGTTCTCACTTAGCATCCATGTTGTTAACACTGATATGTCTGTTGTGAGATTGGGTGGTGAGGATGTGAGCAGAACCAACTTGATGACATACTTGAAAGTGAAGTTTGATCGTAGTCTATGTTTCAAAGAACATGTTCACCACGTGATAATAAAAGTTCACAGCGGTACAAAGATGGTTCTAATTGATTCAATGAGTATGATCCAGAAGGTCGAGGCAGGCTCTGTATGCAGGCAGTGGCTTGGGTCATTGCTGAGATCAATGATTCGCAGAGTCACCTTCATCTATGTCCCTGGGCATACAGGCTTCCAGGGAAGTGAGAGAGCTGATAGACTGGCTGGCTCTGCCATCATAGTAGATGAAGAACCACTGGATCGAGCCGATATTATCAATGCGCTTAGAGAGAGAAGCGAATCTACATCGCTGCTTAGACTGAGAGAGCTGGGAGTACAGCATGAAGAGGTGTAGAAATTAAAAAAAAAGGTCTTATGATAATTTACCCTTTCATGTACCGAAGGTCATGGAAAATAGGGGACTAACACCGTACTCCTTAATATGCCTTAATGCATGGAAACGTGAATTGTATCTTTACCTTATGATATTATTTTCTATTGTCTATACATTTGTTGTATAGTTGTTATTGGTTGTAATACTGCAGGTATAATTGATTGATGATTTACAGATTACACATGTTACAACAAGGAAGGAAAAGATAATATAGTAATCTGGCCTGTTATCTGCACTTCGCTCTGTCCTATTTCTCAATCATTCATTAATCAGTTAATCATTATTTTTATACTGCTGTTAATCATCGGTTTATATTGTTATCAACCAAATCAAATCAATTTCTTTTAATATATTTGGTTCGTTCAAAAGATACCAGTCATGGAGTAACTGAAATCAATAAAATATCTTACGTAATATGGGTTAGATTTTACAACATAATCGTCCCACATACAAATCTCAAACTACCATACTTAATGATTAAGATTCTGATTGTAACAAAACGTAACTATTTGATAAGAACTGTATATACATAAAATTCTGTAATACATATTTTTGTGCACATAAACCATCATTTGTACATTACTAAAAAAATCTAACACAGAATAATGTTATAATGGAACGGTTACTCATGTACTATTTCTATTATCTCAGTCATACCTAAGCGGGTATGGATGGATCAGACAAGTCGGCACAGCTTGCACGCGTCCACATCACAGCACACTCATTCGTGCTTAGATGAAAACATGACCTCCTCTGATCCGCTAGCACATCCTACGTGCTCAGCATACAAATCTTATCTTATATCTTATATCCTTCTCGTGCCGTTAAACGTCACATAGGGCTCGCAAAGTAGTTCGCCAATTTTTCCTGTCTTCGGCGAGTCTTTCAACCTCATCAAAGGATTTTATGCCTGTTAATTTGGCCTCTCTTCAACAAAGCCAAGTTAGTACATCAAATTCTTTCACGGTATGCCCCGCCTTATCTATGGAACCTGTTTAAATTTAGCCCAAAGTGCAGCCAACGCTTGAAAAACCAAAACCTAGACTTGATCTTTACAAGAAAAACCTTAGTTATTCTGCTGGTCATCTTTGGAATACCCTCCCATCCTATATAAAAAATATAAATTATACTCCCTCCTACAACTACAAGCTTTCCCAATATCTATTTGATGTCGACTACATGCCTCCACGAATTATAAAACTTAAAAGTTATCTTAAACTGCTCTTACAGACACCGAATACAATTAATTGTTTTCTGAATAGTCTCCAAAATTTTGTTTAGTAGATAGTCATTTATAATGTATGTAGTTAGTTCTGTACTGAGTGAATGTTTAAGAGCGAAATGTAAATGTTATATTTTATTTTATATCTCTCAGCTTCAATGTTAGTTATGTTTGTTATATGAACAGCATATTTGTAGAATATCTGGAATAGAGTGAAAGATGTATGATAAAAGGCAGAATGTCAGACGGGCCTGCGTGACCAATTCTTAACCCTTTTTAATAAAGATCAATCAATCAATCTCTTAATAATGTCCTCTTCAGAGTTTCACGTGGTCTGCCTCTTTTTCTTCGGCCTGTTGTGGTCCACTTGATAGCTTGTTTTGGGATTCTCTGATCATTTCTCTGATCATTTCTTCTCATCAAGTGACCAACATATGTCCATCTCCTTTTCCTGATCACACATGAGACTGGTTGTTGTTCAGTCATCTGTCTTACCTCTGCATTGTTCTTGAATTCATTCCACTTGATGGTGAGTATTTTCCTTAGGCATTTGTTTTCAAAAGAGTCTAATTTCTTGTCTGTTTCTTTAGTTGTTTTCCAGCTTTCGCATGCATAAATGAGGGTGTATATTACATTTGAATTGAATAGTCTTAACTTGGTTTTTGTGCTTATAACTTTTGAATTCCATATGTTCTCAAGATTCTTGAAGATTGATGCTGCTTTACAAATCCCGACCTATTGAAATTCTCTCACATTTTCTTTATACTACACTGGGTCAGTCGGACCGATATTTTCTGAGTTAGCACTTCAAATACTAGTCAGTCCCTGACGCATTATTTCTTACGCTTTAGGGTTGCCAACCCACCTAGGCTGGCTGTCTCCACCCAGCTTGAATTAACAATGTCTTTAGCTTCCTTTGACTTCTTTAGTTTTCCACTTTTTTTTCTGCGATTTATACTCTACTTTCTTGTTTCTTTCTCCTAGCTTTCCTCCCCCTCCTTGCCGCCATCTTCTCGTCTTCTTTGACTGCCTAGAGGTGTTTTTGCCCCTCTGGGTCTTGTCCTATTCACCAGTTTCATATTATTTCCCTGCCCCCTTCCCCCCCCCCGACACCTGCTTCTCTAGCAGCTTACAGGTGTCTATTGCCCTTCTTCTTCTCCCCCCCCCCAACTTGTTTTCCCCGCCTCTTTTTTCCGATTGGCTTCAGCTGCTTTCCTTTGTGGCCCCACGTGGTCTCTATGACTCGTCTATGGGACACGCATTCTTAATGTTTCCTACTTTCTAGAGGATGCCACTATGATAAGTTTTTCGTTTAGTTATATGTTTGTGTATGTAATCCTCGAAAAAGGCTCACGGCGAAATATTGGATGTTGTATATTTTTCATTTATACATTCTCATCTCACTCTCATACTTTTTATTCGTTTTTTTTTCTCACTCTTTCTGCCGCCTTGTAGAACTGCATCCTGTGTTCTTTTACGAGTTTTTCTTTTTTAGTGAGTTCTGTCTTTTTAATCCTGACTTGCTCAGCGTTCTATTGCAGGATACTGAATTTATCTTTATGTTGCCTTTGGTCAAGAGCTTTTCCCCCCAGGCTCTGTGTCCTGGCCTCATGGCACGAAGCAGAGTGGCCGTCAGTGGCTCTGGGTGGATCCCTTCCAGGCTTGGGTCACGGCGTTGCTCTGTACTGTGCTTCTTCGAATAACTGCGTCTCTTTGCCCCCTAGGCCCAGTACATCCTTCTTCAGCTGGCATTTCTTTCGGGTTTGCTTCACTAGCCGTTATCCCCAGCCATCCCGCATGGCAGCATAGTTAGAGCTGTGCTTTGTCTGGGCCTCAGATCTGTCTGGCTTGAGAGATCCTGCCAGGTTCTGCTGCGCTCGTTAGCAAAGTTATTTGGGTCATGGGAACATACAAGTTATCCCAACACGGCAAAGTAACGACTCACGTGAGAAATTACTATTTCATTTACTACTAATACTTCTGTTATTACTACCACTACTACTACTACAATTAGTAACGCTTCCTCTATTACTGTAGCTGCTGCTGCTACTACTAGTACTACTACTGCTACTATTACTGTAGCTGCTGCTATGTATAAAATAGGAAAAAGTAGGAGCAGCTTTATTACTTAACGATTACAAAGTTGTGACGTTTCGGCGTGAGCCTTAGTCATACAAATACATACAGGATGAAGAAACAGAGAGAGGAGATATAGTATAGATTCACATGAATACTATTTTTAAAAAAAACTTTTTAAAGTACTTAGCTGTAAATTGTAAGGTGTGACTTTGTGGCTTGTCCGGCGGTGTGTGTCAGGAATGGATTTAGTAGAACGTGGAGACTTTAAATAGAGACCTGTGACATGTGGTCGGTGGGTTGTAACTGGGGGTGGTGGATGGGGAACCGGGGAGGAGAGAGAGAGAGAGTGATACAATGTTGAACTAGGTAGGAGAAGTTGAAACAGATGATTGGAGAAGAGGGGTTGCAGAGTGATGCTGTGAGGAAGTTTGAAAAGTAAGAAGGGGTGGACTTAGTGGATAGGTACTATAATGATTGAAAAGAATGTTACTAAACAGCGAGTTTAACCCATGTGGCTCCAGCGTCCCATAACTTTGAATGCAGCGGATCTCAAGCACCAGGCGGTTTGTGTCGTCTGCGTGATATTGTTTGATGGCTGTTACCAGAAAATTAGATTTGCCTCTGTGGTTGGGGCCATTGAAATGGGACTGGTTTCGAAGCATGCTGGTCCCCTAATCTGAGGCCAGCCTCACCAATATATGTTATCCTGCATCTTTTGCAAACGATGACGTATCACATTACGGGACTCGCATGTGAATCCCTCATGAAGAGTGAGGATAGTTTTGAGAAAGGTGATTGTTTTCGTTTCCCGGACTACCGGCCAGGTAACGCAGCGGGGGCAGTTACATTTTCTGGTGCCAACATATGTAAGGCTCTGCTTCAAGTGGCTGTGGACGAGGATGTCCTTAAGGTTTGGCTCACGTTTGTATGCCAATAGGGGTGGATCAGAGAAAATGTCGCGAGTGTCGGAGTCGAGTTGGATTATCGGCAGATGACGATAAAGAATTTTCTCAACCATCTGACCGTGTGGTCAAAAAGGTAGTACTAACTTAACTCTGTCAGATGGAGTAACAGGCTTTTCTCTGAATACTTCTTTACGGCTCATTAGTTGGATATGGTTGAAGGCTTTACGAATTACCTTTTCTGGGTAGTGGCGATGACGGAAAAATTCTAATAACTTGTTGGACTGATCTATAAAGTCCAAATTATCCTGACATATGCGGCGAAGACGGAGGAGTTGGGAGTATGGGATGGAGTTCTTACAGGCTTCAGGATGGGAGGAGGTATAAAGCAAATAGGTGTCGGTGGGCTTGTAAAATACAGAGGTGACAAGCCTGTTTGTGCCAATAGAAATTTTAATGTCTAAAAAGTTAACAGACTTGTCAGAAATTTCATAAGTGAATTTTATGTTGTTATTGGGTGAGTTGGCGAATTTAATAAATTTTTTAAGTTCTTCCTGTGGCATACTTGTGATTCCAATGCCATCATCTTTGTATCTTATATAGAATTCTGGAAGTCTGCCAGTGTAGGTTTCCCATAATTTGACTTCCAGAAAGCCCATAAATAGACATGCATAACTGGGACCCATTTTCGTTCCCATGGCAACACCAGTGATTTGCTCGAAGTATTCGCCGTTGAATTCGAAAGAATTTATGGTGTCAGTGCTATTAGTGGGGTGAGGGTCTTTGTCGAGAAAATAGCGGAGTGCTAAAAGTCCATCCTCATGGAGGATAGAAGTGTATAGGGAGCAGACATCAAAGAGAAAGACGTGATAGGTGTGGTGTTGAAAGAGTGTGATCGTATCAAAAGTTGTTAATGCGTGGTTGGTATCTTTCAAAAAGGAGGGTAGTTTGTGTACTAACAGCTAGAAAATGCTGTCCAAAAAGTCAGAAATGTGCTCAGTGGGGCATGAACACGCTGATACAATGGGGCGTCCAGGGTTACCTGGTTTGTGGATTTTAGGAAGATAGAAGGTAGGTGTGCCTAAACAGCTGTCCTTAATGTGAAGAGAAACAACTTGGGGTAGGAGGCCACCTTCTGTAAATAGGTCTTTAATGGTTGCTTCCACTATGTCATTATTTGAATGGGTAGCATCGTTTTTCGCTGGGGCATAGAATTTTGTATTGCTGAGTTGGGACATTCCTTCCAACGATATATAAATCTTTTTTCCAAACTACGAGACTGCTGGTTTAATTACAATGTCGCTTCGACGCCGGAGGTTGGGCAATGCCCTGGACTCTCCATTATTTAGGTTAAAATGTCGAAGTTTTTGTGGTTTCAGGTTAAGGATCTCACGCCACGTCGTATCAATATAAAGATCTAAAGCTTAGGAAGCCCCAGGGGAAGGTGTCCAGCTATATTTATAGTGGTCGTAACGTGCAAATGGGTTATCGGGGTCTTGTGTGGGTTGGTTGGACTCTTTGTTGGCAAAGTGATATTTAAGCCACAATCGGCGGTGGAACTGTTTAACATCGCGGAGTAAAAAATAGCGGTCACACCGAGGGCGAGTAGGAATAAATTTAAGGCCTTTGGCGAGAACTAGTTTTTCATTATCAGAACGGGGCAAGTCGGGGGGAATACAGACTACATTAGATGTTGGAGGAAGATGAGAAAGAGATGAGGTATCATCTAAGGGTGTAGGTGAGAGTACTTGAATATGCTGTGTAATCTAAGAAGGTTGGTCAGGAGGTGTTACAGGAGTCTGATGGTCAAGTGAGATAGAAGTCTGTTGGTCAGGTGTAGCAGAAGAGAGGGGCTGATTGGAAGGTGGTTCACCTCTAGAAGTAGAAGAGACTGGCTGTGGTAGAAGTCGGTTAAGTTTATGTTCTTTGCCAGAGACATAGAACTGGTAAAGCTGGCGATTTGTGTTTGCTGCTGCTACTATTAAATAGTAATAGTTTCTGTTATGGAAAATGTAATATAAAATATCAGATAAGAAAGATTTTTGTTGTAATAATTAAAAACATGAACGATCTTTCACAGGAAACTGGACTTCCTCAGAAAGGAGTGGTTTTCTCTAACGGTCCTCTCTGGAAAGAGCAGAGATCTGTGGCCTTGTCCATTCTCAGAGCATTTGGAATGGGAAAGAATCTTCTGGCGGAGAAAATACAGGAAGAAGTTGGTTGTTATGTGGAATGTCTAGCAAGTCTGAAAGGAAAACCAACAGATATCCGCATTATGACCAACATTAGCACGTCCAACATTATCTGTTCTATTTTGATTGGCCATAGATTTGAATACGATGATCAGGAATTTCAGAAACTCTTGCATTGTATGGGCTCCTTGGCTTCAGAACAAAAAAATGTCAGTTTAATCAACTTCATGTATTGGCTTCGATACATACCTGGAGACTTCTTCAAGGCCAACAAATTGTCTGCTTACACAAAGGCACAAATAAGTATGCTCCAGAAATTTATAGACAAAAAAAAACGACATGTAGAAGACTCAAGCGATGTGTGTAATCTGATTGATGCTTACGTTATTGAAAGAAACAGGAAAATCCAAGCTGGCATGCCTACTACAATGGATGATGAGAACTTGACAAAAATTATGAACGATTTGTTCATTGCTGGAACTGAGACCACAAGTACCACAATTTACTGGTGTATTTTGTACATGCTACACTATCCAGAAATACAAGAAAAAGTGTACAGAGAGATAAAAGACAAAGTTGGAACAGATCGACGTCCGAACATACAGGATAAGACTAAACTGACATATCTGAACGCTGTCATCATGGAGACCCAGCGTCTGGCCAGTATCGTACCTCTTTCACTAACTCACGTCTGTTCTGAGGAGGTGACGATTAGAGGCTACACCCTGCCTAAAGGGACCTATGTCCTTCCAAACCTGGACTCTGTCCTACATGATGAGGACACCTGGGGATCTGATGCTCTAAGTTACCGACCTGAACGATTCATTGATGACAACGGTAAACTGAAGATTCCAGAACAGTTTATCCCCTTCAGTACTGGACGCCGCGTCTGTCTGGGGGAGGCTATAGCAAAGATGGAACTGTTTCTATTTCTATCCTCCATGTTCCAGAAGTTCCAGTTTTTTCCACCAACTCCAAACTCTGTTCCGAAATTAAAATATGTATGTGGTGTAATCACATCTCCAGAAGAGTACGAGGTGAGGATGGCGGAGAGAAGGTAAAGCTTGTAGCTGTGATGAATGTCTAAGATGGGCCAGTGTTTATTCAGAATAAAATAAGAAACATTTTGTAACTGGAGAGAGGGCATCATTTTTTATGCAAGTAATTATGTTCACAATATGTTTACAAATGTTTTATTTACAGAAGCAGAAGTGACATCACAGTACATCCATACAGATTTAACAAGTCCAGTGTCCATGTTCAGAAACTTTATTAAATTAGAAAAAAAATCCATCCATCATGACACATTAACAAAAAATGTATCCATCATGACACATTAACAAAAAATGTATCCATCCCGACACATTAACAAAAAATCTATCCATTGCGACACATTAACAAAAAATCTATCCATTGCGACACATTAACAAAAAATCTATCCATCGCGACACATTAACAAATAATCTATCCATTGCGACACATTAACAAAAAATCTATCCATCGCGACACATTAACAAAAAATCTATCCATTGCGACACATTAAAAAAAAATCTATCCATTGCGACACATTAAAAAAAAATCTATCCATTGCGACACATTAACAAAAAATCTATCCATCGCGACACATTAACAAATAATCTATCCATTGCGACACATTAACAAAAAATCTATCCATCGCGACACATTAACAAAAAATGTATCCATCACGACACATTAACAATAAAATAATTATAAATCATAAGCTAAAATAAACGGATGAAAAAAATCTCTGGTTTAGGTGTCATCAAAACGTTTTTATGTTACAGTTTGTCTGGTGTCATTAAAACATTTTACATGTTACAGTTTGTCTGGTGTCATTAAAACATTTTACATGTTACAGTTTGTCTAGTGTCATCAAAATATTTTACATGTTACAGTTTGTCTGGTGCCATCAAAACATTTTACATGTTACAGTTTGTCTGGTGTCATCAAAATATTTTACATGTTACAGTTTGCCTGGTGTCATCAAAATATTTTACATGTTACAGTTTGTCTGGTGTCATCAAAACATTTTACATGTTACAGTTTGTCTGGTGTCATCAAAGCATTTTACATGTTACAGTTTGTGTAAAAACGTGATGGTGGTTACTGGCATGCATGGAGACATATTTACAGTTACCAATAATGTAACATACAGTCCTAGGTCTTGTCTTGTCTCTTGCCGATGCTGTGAAGGTGTTGAGGTGCAGCATTATATCAGTGTGAAAGCAGCTTATGGCAGAAATCTTTGTAGTCTCAGAGTGCAGCGAAAGTGCACTACTTCTTTACCAGACTCCACAGCCTTAGAGACTGTGGTGATCCCTGCCTTGCTAGCCAAAGTTAGTCACATTCCATTCCCTTTTCATTTGCAAGGATGGACTGGAGGTGCAAAGTGGAAATTAATATATAAGTTGGAAACAACTTGCTCACAGACGAAGAACAATGAAAGTTCTTGTGTTAATTTGAAGAACTACCAGGGGATAGACTGCTGGTTTGTGGTGCCTTTAATACTTGAAGTACAAGCTGGGCAACATTGTGGAAAATACGCAGGGTTGAGCATTAGAAACTTCACTGTTAGGAACAGAAAGAAAGTGACAGCAAGAATTTAAATATGAGCGCTTAGATGAGCCGGCTCTAGGGAAGATTAGAACGAAAGGATAGAGAACAGGGGATTGAGTCAACCACTTTGGTGGACACTGAAAATAGAAAATACATGGCGGAGCAAGCAGCGAGGGGTGACACAAAGATGACAGATCTGGAGGAAATCCCCAGGTAACAGATGAAGAACTGAATGGAGCGGAGGAAATGTGGCAGGCAACAAACACATTCAAATCTTTTGCTTGGAGTCGCAGGCGTGGACATGGAGGAAGTTGATATAAGAAATAACAGTTGAAAAGTCTTTGCACAAATTATGGCAAGTGCAGAGGAGGATGAACAACAGGCTTGGAGTACAAGTGAAATATGATAAATATGAACAGCTTAAGTTTTGACATGAGGAATTAAGTTAACACATGAATATTAGAATCAGCATAAGTTATGACCTGGGAAACAGGAACACCATAAGTTATGACCTGAGAAATTTAAAATCTCCCAGAAATCTCTTGTGAGGTAAAATTTATATTCCATAAATTAGTTTAATTAGCCTCAGTGGCTCTTTCACTCTTGTGTGAACATACTCATCACTTACTCTCTACAACGATTATCACCTGGTCTTTCCTTCAAGTAGCAAAGCACTTAAAAGATAGTGAAAAAAAGTAAGATTTCATCATTTCTTACATAACATTAGTTCTTTCATATCCATCAGTTTTACACAGCATTAATTTTGACATTAATAATTTCTTATTTATCAATAATAATTGATAATAAGAGGATAAGCATTCAAACATGTGAGATGAGATTTTAATCCAAAAAACTCCACCACCAAGAGGTGGTGCATCTATCTAGCAGATGCTGTGAAGGTGTTGAGGTGCAGCATTGTATCAGTGTGGGAGCGGCTTATGGCAGAAATCTTTGCGGACTCAGAGTGCAGCGAAAGTGCACTACTTCTTTACCAGACTCCACAGACTCAGAGACTGTGGTGATCCCTGCCTCGTTAGCCAAAGTTAGTCACATTCCATTCCCTTTTCATTTGCAAGCTTGGACTGGAGGTGCAAAGTGGAAATTAATATATAAGTTGGAAACAACTTGCTCACAGACGAAGAACAATGAAAGTTCTTGTGTTAATTTGAAGAACTACCAGGGAGTAGACTGCTGGTTTGTGGTGCCTTTAATACTTGAAGTACAAGCTGGGCAACATTGTGGAAAATACACAGGTTGAGCATTAGAAACCGCACTGTTAGGAACAGAAAGAAAATGACGCAACTGGCAATAAGACAGCAAGAATTTAAATATGAGCACTTAGATGAGCCGGCTCTGGGGAAGATTAGAATGAAAGCGTGACAAAGGTAAATAGAGAACAGGGGATTGAGTCAACCACTTTAGTGGACACTGAAAATAGAAAATGCATGGCGGAGCAAGCGAGGGGCAACACAAAGATGACAGATCTGGAGGAAATCCCCAGGTAACAGATGAAGAACTGAATGGAGCGGAGGAAATGTGGCAGGCAACAAACACATTCAAATCTTTTGCTTGGAGTCGCAGGCGTGGACATGGAGGAAGTTGATATAAGAAATAACAGTTGAAAAGTCTTTGCACAAATTATGGCAAGTGCAGAGGAGGATGAACAACAGGCTTGGAGTACAAGTGAGATATGATAAATATGAACAGCTTAAGTTTTGACACGAGAAATTAAGTTAATACATGAGTATTAGAATCAGCATAAGTTACGACCTGGGAAACAGGAACACTATAAGTTATGACCTGAGAAATTTAAAATCTCCCAGAAATCTCTTGTGAGGTAAAATTTATATTCCATAAATTAGTTTAATCAGCCCCAGTGGCTCTTTCTCTCTTGTGTGAACATACTCATCACTTACTCTCAAAACAACGATTATCACCTGGTCTTTCCTTCAAGTAGCAAAGCACTTAAAAGATAGTGAAAAAAAGTAAGATTTCATCATTTCTTACATAACATTAGTTCTTTCATATCCATCAGTTTTACACAGCATTAATTTTGACATTAATAATTTCTTATTTATCAATAATAATTGATAATAAGAGGATAAGCATTCAAACATGTGAGATGAGATTTTAATCCAAAAAACTCCACCACCAAGAGGTGGTGCATCTATCTAGCAGGCATCCTTGTGGTGGTACATCTATCTAGCAGGCACCCTTGTGGTGTTAAAAAAAAAATAATGAGCAGTATGGCATAATGAATGAACAGATGGTCAGGACATAAGTTGATGAATGCATCAAAGATAGGAAGATCTGTATGACCACCTAGCATGGAACTTCATGTCATAGTTTATCATTGTGACAAAGAAATATGCAAGGGTACAGACACAATACAAAAAAAAAAAAAAGATACATTTCATAAATACAAGACAATAAAAATTTATTGTGAAAATAGTTATTTCCAATGACAAATTTACTGTGAAAATAGTCTTTCAAGTGACAAGAATTTCTTGTGAAAATAGTCATTTGAAAAGACAATCAACTTTTCCACTGTTCTTTTTTCAATTCAAACTACAAGAATAAAAGTGAACATTTTTCTGTAAAATAAAAAAAAACTCCCTGAAAATGAAAGTAATTACAAGTATAATAAATAACCAGCACAACAATCAAATAACATGTTAAATATCAACCAAAAACCAAAATTTTAAATGCAACTTCTTGCAGGTGATGATGAACTCAAAATGCTCAGCTGTCACAAGGTGACAATTTTCTGATCACCACATTTTGTTCGCAGGACAACTGCAATACAAACAAAGGAAGCAGTGTTTTTAAAAGTTAATAAAGACTTGTAAACAAATTTTATACATAAAAAAGTTACTTGGTTTGGACTGACTTGAATAAAGAATTTCAAATTTCTGCCATTCTGACTAGATCGTCAAAGTGAAAAAGAAAATGACTTAGAACATGTTTAAATAGAGGAAACTTTAGCGTGTCATACACAACAAAAAAGAAGAAAGGGACGGAAGGGTAGTATAAAGACTGGACTATGCAGTCCTGCTGTCTCCTATCTAAAATCCATTGTGATATTTCTTTTTCTTCTTCATCTTTTCTTCACACTTTTTATATACTGTTACAAAAAAAGAAACGCAACACTACTGTAGTCGTAACGGACACCTTCTTCTTCTTCTTCTTCGTTCGCTTCTACCACCAAGACCGCCCTGTGATCCTACTGAATTTATGCCTGTGGTCCTCGTTAAGTCCCGTGGTCCCCTGTGTAGTCCCCAAAGGAACCACATGAGATCCCCGAGGTCCAGAGTATCGCAGGATTGCGTGACACCATGGTTTTTGTTGCACTAGTTCAGTCTAGAGTTGGACTTTCTCACCGGAAGACCTCAACGTGTTTTGGATATCAGTATATCCCCGTTGGGTGAGAGGTGGTAGCCCACCCAGGCCAGAGTTGGACTTTCTCACCGGAAAACCTCGACGTGTTTTGAGATACCCGTGTATCACTGCCGGGTGAGAGGTGGTTGCCCATCCAGTCCAGTGTTGGACTTTCTCACCGGAAAACCTCAGCATGATTAGGATATGCATACATCTCCGCCGGGTGAGAGGTGGTTGCCTATCTAGACTGCCCTGGTCCAGTGTCTCTGACTTCAGCATTTTGTGGTCGTGGCCGCTACCCTTCCTAGTTGTGACCAGGGTGGAGCTTTTGTCCAGGAGGATGAATCCTCACCACTAGTGATTTCCATCCCTGGGTTGAGCCGGTTTAGGCATATTATCGTGTTTGGGACGTGACCGACCTCTAGAGCAGAGGTACCGTGACATGCGTAGCCTTCAAGTTTCACCCCTGGTGTACGCTGGTTTAGGCATATTTCACCAGTGTAGGTGTATTTCGGATGTGGCCGGCCTCTAGAGCAGAGGCATCGTGGTATGTGTAGCTCTCACAGCGATACTACTGGACATACCGATTAAACTTCACTTTATCCTTTCCTTCACCTTTTCATATCAGCGCCACACAGCAACCCTTACTTCTTTTCCGCAGTTTCTTCCTTGACTGGGAGGAGCTTCACTCCACATGCGGCTCCGAAGAGTCTCGCCAGCAGTGTCTTAACCTCTGGGTTAAGCCGATTCAGGCATTTCACCCCATATGTGCACTTAGGACGTGGCCGACTTCAAGACCAGAGGTGCCATGATTTGAATGTTTGCTTCGATTTATCCTTTCTACCACCTTTTCTGCAGTGTGCCGTGCGGCAACCCCATTTTCACCTTTCTTTATTGACCGGGATGAGCACCAATCTACACACGGCAGCTGAAGAATCTCACCAGCCGTGGTAAATGAGGTACCAAATGTGCCTCTCATCTACCCTAAGTGCCTGGTTTTCAGGCCCCAGATACTCACCTTCGCCCCTTCTCCTGTCAGTTTAAACAGTTCTGCCGTGAGAAGGCCAGGAGCTGTACTTGATTGCCAGAGGCTATCTGAGACGCATGCCGATGGAGCAGAGAGCGAATTTTCCACCCCACCTCCGGCAATAACAGTCCTTAGAACCATAACGGACACCAAATTTGAGGCTTGTATCAAAATTTTATTTTATGGAATTAATGTTTCAATCTTGGCATGAATAAACTTTAAGACTTTAACACTGAAATAATGTTCATTAAATATGGTTTGGAGTTTTATTCTTTACGACTGAGGTCTCCGTTTCAGTAAGGTGTATGGCCTCCTCTGGCCTGTATCAGAGAACATCTCCTTGACATTGTAAATAATGTATAAGTATACAACTATACACAAAAGCACTGCAGTGAAGCTGTGATACCAAAATGTATAAAATAGAGTTTATACTCCTTGACATGGATCTAATTAGCTGTTTAATCTGTTGTTGTGGGATGGCTGCCCACTATTTCCGCAATGCATGAGACAATTGTTGGAGATTGTTTGGGGCCACGTCTCGCTGGTGGACTTGTCAGTTGAGTTCATCCCATAAGTGTTCTATTGGGTTCACGTCTGATGACATGAATGGCCACGGAATGGTCCGGATGTTGTTGTCAGCGAGGAACTGGATGGTGAGTTGTACCACATGAGGTCGAGCATTATCCCGCTGAAAAACTGAACCTGGTGCAGCCATAGTGGAAAGATGTGAGGATGAAGAATTTCAGTGACGTATCATTGGGCATTCAGGCGTCCTTCAATTTGCACCAGGTTACTTCTTCCTATGAAGTTGATCGTCCTTCACACCACTACACCTCCACCACCATGTGGAGGAGCCTCATCCACACAGTTCTGAGCGTAGTGCTCATGGACTCTGCAGTAAACTCTTCTCCGTCTATCATGTCGCTAGAGCAGAAAGAATGATTCATCACTAAACCAAACTCTTCTCCAATCATTCGCAATGGTCCATTAACGATGCTGGTTCGCCCACTGCAGTCAGTTCTGGTGATGCTGGTCTGTAAGAACAGGACCTCTGTAGGGTCTTTTAGCCAAAAGACCAGCGTCGTGCAGCCGGTTCCTGACCATTTGATCTGAAATTCAACGAGCTGCTGTCATTGACTGAGCTGTTGAGGATGCAGATGCAAATCGATTACTGAGGTGACGCAGCCGTATGAATTGGTCTTTGGTAGAAGTTGTGACTATAGGTCTTCCACTGAGCTAGTTTCTTGAAATCATCTCCAAATGCAACTAATGGTGGTTCTAACCACATTAAATTGTCTGGCCACTACACTTTGTGACTGTCCAGTCTGTAAATATCATATGATGATGAGTCGTCGTTCCGTAGTGAGATGAGCCATACATGCACACTGAATTTTAAAATGAATTAATTCGAGGAGTGTTAATCTTTTATAGGCATTCAATAACATGGTCAGTAAGTTTTATGTTCGGTAAGTTTCACGGGATTCTCCAGAACCTGTCATGAGTTATTGTCAAAAATGCTGTTTTGACTAGTGTGGCTTTTCTGTGCTCATGAATCATCTGCTGAGTGCATTTCAGGTCAGCACATGAAGTTGATGTTCAAGTGAACGTTTCAGGTAATTTGCCCTTGTCTGATCAGCAGATTTCAGTTTAAATAGCAACATCGTATTTGTTGTGTTTCTTTGTTTGAACAGTATATGATGTGGAGCACGCACCCCATGAAGGTGTAAACTTTCCTCATAGCTCCAGGCAATGAATGCTGTGGAACAACTCACAGATGTTACTTAAACGCTGTAATTTGCTGGACCGTCCTGTATGTGAAAGAATATAATTTCTAGTAAAGTGTGTGACACTGACAAGTTCTACCTATGAGAGTACATGAACTCTGCATGAAATAATCTCTAATAACTACAGACATGAAACTGTTACAACCCAATTAGCAGCTCCTACCTGCCAGTGTAAACAATGATCTCGGTAACAAGATGCAGCTCAGACTGTTTTCTTGGGTTTGGATTTCAGGATCTGCTCGTTTTCATTTTCAAAGTTAGCTCTTGGATCTTCTGGACTGATGGTGATATATCCAACCAACATAAGAAGTGCAGACACACCTGAAGAATGATAAAATTCCAGCTTAGATCAGATACACAAGCAGAAAACATGATAAACAGGAATATGTAAATAATATCACAAAGATTTATGAAAACATTCAAGCTACTTTTGTCAATGCTCGCTTTAATATGCACCAATCACTAAGATTTCTACTACATATCTGTGATAGATAAGTGATTTTAAAGCTGAGGAACACTGTAAGATAAAGTACATCAGAGTACAATGTAAGTGTATTAAGTGAAAACAAACATAAATTGTAAAAAAAAAACAGAAACAGTTTTCATAACATACAACAAATCTAAGACTCTTTTATGTTCAGTAATAAGACAATTATGTAGCACTGCTTGTTACGACACACATAAAGTGACCGTAATAACCTGGCACAAATACAACTTGAATATAGCCGGTACATACAACCATGTACAAATCTGATAACCTGCTAACAAAACTAATCTGTGTGAACAAAGCTAAACGGTTGCTAGCAAATGTAAATTCTACAATACCAACTGCCAACAATGAGTGGGGCTAGGATCCCTGCTGTGAGTGCTGCTGTCCCATAGAAGCAAACTTCAGATAGAAAATGACACAAAGCCAGCAGGAATGAGAAAAATGTAACATGATACAGCCTGTAAGAAAGTTAAAAGTTCTGTAAGTTTTACTGTAAAAGCAGTTACTGTTTTAATAAATGAATGTAAACAACTGTTTAAGTAATGAAGAACATGGAAGATGATATCAAAACATGAAGATATTCTATATAATTCTGATTTTTTGTTTTTTTTTATCTGGTACATTAATCTTAGCACAATATAAGAATTTTAAAAGAGCATAGATCTAAAAACTTCATATATACACTTTAAACAAACAAAACAAATCTTGATATCATTATTATTACCACCATCACTCTGAAATATGTTAGATAACACAGCAAACCTGCTACAAGTTCACTAAACTTACTACACAACTCAACTCAACACACACAAAAAAAAGGAACAGAAAAACTAATTATCAGTCTGTAAGAATAGTGAAGTACAACAAATCAATAACAAAGTCCCTAAACAAGACTTCCTAACTGCCGCTGGGGGACTTCAACACTAAGGTACGGCAAGATAACACCGACATTGAAAAAGTAATGGAGAAAGAAGATACTGATGCGGTAAATCAGAACGGAGAAAGATTAATCGAAATATGTCTGACAGAGGCATGGTCATTGGAGGCACAATATTTCCACACAAAGAGATACATAAAACAACCTGGATATCTCCAGATGATAGAACTAGAAACCAGATAGATCATTTTTGTATTAGAAAACAATACAGGACATCTCTGATAGATGTAAGGGCATATAGGGGTGCAGATGTCAACAGTGATCACAATATGTGTACAGTACAGAGAAAATAAAGCTAAAACTGAAAAGCCAACACAAGAAATCAATACACAGTAAGATAAACAGCCACAGCCTACAAGAAGAAAATACTAACAGGAATTTCAATCAGGGACTTGCCAATCATTCCACAACACTCAGTAAAGTAGAGGAGATAGGTATAGATGAATTATGGAATTCTTACAGCACAGCCATAATCACAGCAGCAAAAGCAAGTGCTGAACCAAAAAAAAAAAAAAACAAATAGAAAAGCATGGATATCAGAAAATTCATGGAACTACATACATGAAAGACAAGCAGCCAAATTAGACATGTTAAATGTAAAGACAGATCTTGAAAAAGATCTGGTGAAAGCAATATACAAAGAAACAGTCAATAAAGTAAAAAGTTCAGCTAGAAGGGGTAAAAGAGAATGCATAGACAATATGGTGCAAAAGGCAGAAAAAGCAGCAAAAACAGGAGACAGCAAAACTTTATATAACATACAAAAGAGGCTAACAGGTACTATACATCTAAAGAAAGACCAATCCTTAGCAAAACTGGAACCCTATTAACATCAAGTAAAGACCAAAAGCAAAGATGGGCCAAACACTTCCAAGAAATACTTAATCGACCACACCCAAAAGAACTGATAAACCCTGAAACCGACTTACCAACCCCACAACTAAATGTCAATCTAAATGAAATTACATTGCATTTAAATTGAAACAGCAGTGAATTTAATGACTAACAACAAAACTGCAGGTGATGATAAAATAAAACCAGAAATGTTAAAAGCTATCAATAATGACAACATGAGACAACTACAGAGAATGTTTAATAAGATTTCGAAAGAAGAAAAGGAAAACGGAAGAAAGGAATCATTGTTAAAATACCAAAAAAAAGTTTTGCATAGTCTTTCTTCTGCCTGTTGTGTTCCAACTGATAACTTGTTTTGGGATTTTTATCTCCTTTTCCTGATCACTCATGAGACTGGTTGTTGTTCGCTCATCTGTCTTATCTCTGCATTGTTCCTGAATTTGTTCCACTTGACGACGAGTATTTTCCTTAGCCATTTGTTTTCAAAAGAGTCTAATTTATTGTTTATTTCTTTAGTTGTTTTCCAGCTTTCATATGAATAAATGAGGCAGATATGACATTTGAATTGAATAATCTTAACTTATCCTTTGAGCTTATAACTTTTGAATGCCATATGCTCTCAAGATTCTTGAAGATTGATGCTGCTTTTGCAATTCTAATTCTAACTTCCTTTCGGGTGTCACCATACTGGTCTATGTAGCTGCCGAGATATGCTAAATGGTTTACTTATTCAACAGCTGTTCCTTCTACGCATATTCTTCCTTTGTGGTTAATGAGAAGTTTCATTATTTTTGTTTTGTCCTTGTTAATTTCAACTCCTATTTTGCTAGCCAGTGAAGACAGGATATCTGTTTCTTCTTGCATAGAATTCACATTGTTACTGATAAGAGTTATGTCATCAGCAAAATCAAGGTCTTCTAGTTGAGTCCCATGTATCCAGTCAATACCTTTGTTACCTACCTGTGCAGCATTTTTTCATTATGAAATCTACTGCAATTCCAAAAAGCAAAGGAGATAGTATACATCCTTGTTTCATGTCTGTTTCAATCTGGAACCATTCACTCATCCCTTCTTCTGTTTTGACCGCACAAACATATCCATTGTAGAGGTCCTTAATGATGTTACCAGTTTTAGATGGTACTCCATACAGACTTAAAATTCTCCACAGTAAATCTCTGTGTATGCTATAAAACGCCTTTTTAAAGTCTATGATGTTCAGTATTAATGATTTCTGGTTTTCATTATGTTCTTCAAGTATTATTCTTAAAGTAAATATCTGGTCGAGACAGCTTCTCCATTTTCGAAATCCTGCGTGCTCTTCTCTCATTGCAGTATCCACTATATCTTTAAGTCTTTTCAAAATGACCTCACAAAATACTTTTGACACAATTGACACAAACTTTAAAGTTACTCCTCTCCAACTGTTACAGTCGCTAGGGCTGCCTTTTTTTGGTTATTTTAACAATGATTCCTTTTTTCCATTTAGAAGGAACCTTTTCTTCTTTCCAAGTTTTATTAAACATTCTCTGTAGTTGTCTCATGTTGTCATTATTGATAGCTTTTTTAACATTTCTGGTGTTATTTCATCTTCACCTGCAGCTTTGTTGTTAGCCATTAAGTTCACTGCTGTTTCAATTTCATTCAATGTAATTTCATTTAGGCTGACATTTAGTTGTGGGGTTGGTAAGTCGGTTTCAAGGTGTATCAGTTCTTTTGGGTGTGTTCAATTAAGTATTTCTTGTAAGTGTTCAGCCCATCTTTGCTTTTGGTCTTTCATTCATTCATTCATTTGGTTGTTCAATTGGTTGTAAGCAAGATGCCCTGCTTCTGATGCATCCATTTGCAGATCATCAACAATGTCTTGCATCCATTTTCGCCTTGGTCTTCCTCTCTTTCTTTTTCCCATTATGTACCCTTCCAAGACGGTCTTCTCTAGATTATCATGACGTTTAATGTGTCCAAAAATTTGTTTTCTTTGATTAATCCTCTTTACTAGCCAGCCTTCTTCAATATTAAGTTCTTGTAGTATGGATATATTTGTTCTTTTTTGTGTCTGTGATATTTGAAGAACTCTTCTGTAGCATTTACATTCAAGGGCATTTATGTGTTTCTCAGCTGTTTTATTAAGTGTCTGGGTCTCATTGGTGTATGTGTCAATGGGAAAGATCATCATCATCACCATCATCAGGTGCCGTGCCGACTGGCGTTGGCTATTATGTTTCTCCAAGAGTACCCGATCCTTCATGCAGGCCATCAGTTCAGTTGGTGATCTCCTCTCACACCATCGAGTCAGACTGTCCAGTATCATTTCTCTTGGTCTTCCTCTTGATCTTCTTCCTTCTATTTTTCCTGTTGTTATAATATTTAAATGCCCCCTCTTCTCATTGCATGTCCTATGAAAGTACATTGTCTCTCTCTTATCTTTTTCACAAGATTTTTTTGTCTCTCCAGCTTTTCTCATACACTCTTCATTAGTTATTTTTGCTGTCCAGGGGATTCGCAACATTCTTCTAATAAACCACATTTCTGCTGCTTCCAATGATTTTTGTGCAGACCAGCCTATTGTCCATGAATCACTTCCGTATAACAAGATAGGTTCAATATAGCATTTTAGAACTCGTTTTCTAACATTCATTGATAAGGATGTGTTGGATGGGAAAGATGCATGCCCTTAAAAATCTTATTTTTGTGGTTCTGTCTGTTCCTCTCCACAGATTCTTTATTTGTTTTACTTTCTGAAGAGCGATAGATGTCCTTCTTTTAATTTCCCTCATTGTATCTCCATTATTAGTTAGTAGCGATCCAAGATACTCAAAACTCTCCACTTATTCCAGTTTTTCCTCATTGATACATATTTCAGCTGCCTTGTTTGTTTTGTCGGTTGTCATCAATTTAGTTTTCTTCGCATTAAGATAGAAGTTTTGCTCACTATTCTTACGGAATGACATAATTAGTTTTTCCATTCCTTTTTGTGTTGTGGACAGTAATACTATGTCATCAGCATATCAAATCTGTGGTATTTCATAACCTGCAATTTTTATGGCATCATAATATTCTTTGTCTACATGTTCTCTAACATTCCTCATTATATTTTTTGTATACAAGTTAAATAAGTAAGGTGAAAATATGCACCCCTGATGGATCCCTTGTTTTATGTCAAACCAAGTTGTTGTTTCACCATTTATTCTTACTCCTGCCTGTTGGTCTAGATACAGCAGTGATGTTAAGTGTATCAAATGTGTTGGAAATCCCATTTTTTTCCATTATTTCCCAAAGTTTATGGTGTTGTACACAATCAAATGCCTTTGAATAGTCTATAAAAGATCTTTTGGTCTTTACTTGATGTTAATAGGGTTCTAATATTGCTAAGGAATGGTCTTTCTTTAGATGTAATAGTACCTGTTAGCCTCTATTGTATGTTATATAGAGTTTTGCTGTCTCCTGTTTTTGCTGCTTTTTCTGCCTCTCCCACCATATTGTCTATGTATTCTCTTTTACCCCTTCTAGCTGAACTTTTTACTTTATTGTTTCTTTGTATATTGCTTTCGACAAATCTTTTCCAAGATCTGTCTTTACATTCAACATGGCTAATTTGGCTGCTTGTCTTTCATGTATGTAGTTCAATGAGTTTTCTGATATCGATGCTTTCCTATTTAATTTTTTTCAGTCCAGCGCTTGCTTGTGCTGCTGTGATTATGGTTGTGCTGTAAGAATTCCATAATTCATCTATACCTATCTCCTCAACTTTACTGAGTGTTGTGGAATGATTGGCAAGTTCCTGATTGAAATTCCTGTTAGTATTTTCTTCTTGTAGGCTGTGGCTGTTTATCTTACTGTGTATTGATTTCTTGTGTTGGCTTTTCAGTTTTAGCTTTATTTTCTCTGTACTGTACACATATTGTGATCACTGTTGACATCTGCACCCCTATATGCCCTTACATCTATCAGAGATGTCCTGTATTGCTTCCTAATACAAAAATGATCTATCTGGTTTCTAGTTCTATCATCTGGAGATATCCACACTGTTTTATGTATCTCTTTGTGTGGAAATATTGTGCCTCCAATGACCACGCCTCTGTCAGACATATTTCAATTAATCTTTCTCCGTTCTGATTTACCACGTCAATTCCTTTTTTCCCCCATTACTTTTTCAATGTCGGTGTTATCTTTCCCTACCTTAGCATTGAAGTTCCCCATAGCAATTAAGATAATTTAGGGACTTCGTTATTGATTTGTTGTAATTGGTGACAGAAATCGTCTTTTACCTCATCATCTGCATCATTCGTGGGTGCATAATACTGTAGTATTGACATTCTTCCGTGGCTTAGGTTGTATTGTTCACTGGTTCCCATTATACAAGGCTCTTTGCTGCTACATTTGACATACCTATACCTACCTCCTCTTAGTTTTTCCCATCGTCTCTGCCTGAATGTATTATTAACTTACCATTTTCCATCGATCCTTTACCTGCTTCTGGCCACTGCATTTCACTGATGCCCAGTACGTCTAGGTGGTATTTCTCCATTTCTCTGATGACCTGAGTATTTTTTGTTGGTGCTGCCATCGTTCTTATGTTCCAGAATCCAATCTTTGTCACATGTTTAGGGTTGACGAATGTATTCTTTGAGCACTTTGGAGTTGGTATTCCTGATGCTTGGTTGGTTTCATTGTGAGTTTCCACAAGCTCTTTTTTCCCTAACTAGTTGCCTCTAGACAGGTCTCAAGATAAGGTTGTTAGCCTTTTGCCCAACTCTCGATACAGGATATGTCACAGATCAAGCGGAATTACGCTGATTTGTGCATGCCAGCAAGAGCATTAAAAAAAACATCCACCATTCTTGCATGTCACACTGGAAGGTGTGAAATATATATCGATGTGGAAAAACTGGAAGAGGTGGAGTTTTGAAAATCTTAGATCATTACTAACTAATAATGGAGATATAACAAAGGAAATAAAAAAAGAGGACATGTATCGCTCTTCAAAAAATAAAACAACTAAAGAAGCTGTGGAGAGGAACAGACAGAACTACAAAAATAAGATTTTTAAGGGTATGCATCTCTCCCATTGCAACATATGCCTGTGAGACCTGGACACTTAACAAAACAGCTGAGAAACACATAAATGCCTTTGAATGTAAATGCTACAGAAGAGCACTACAAATATCATGGACACAAAAATGAACAAATATATCCATACTACAAGAACTTAATATTGAAGGTCAGCTAGTAAGAAAGATTAAACAGAGAAAACTTTAGTATTCTGGACATATTAAATGTCATGAGAATTTAGAGAAACCGTCTTGGAAGGGTACCAAATGGGAGAAAGAATGAGAGGAAGACAAATGCAGAGATGGCTGCATCTTGCTTACAACCGACAGGCCTACAGAAGAGCTGTCAGGGGACCAAAGTTCCGAATGGGACAAGCAAATGACTGACTACTTAACTATATCAAATCTTCATGCTTTCTAGTTAGTCATCAATTTACAGTCAAATTCATATCTATGTTGAAACCAGTCATCAGAGATGTGTCACACAAGTTACCTAAATACTATTTCTAAACCTCTAAACTAGTCATCACAGATGATACAGGTTATCTACATTCTATTGCTAAACCTCTAAACCATTCATCACAGACTAACTATACAAATTATCTACATTCTATTTCTAAATTAGTCACCAGAGATGAGTCATACAAGTTATTTACATTCTATTTCTAAACCAGTCATAAGAGATAAGGAGTCCTATTTTACAGTGCCGTTGTATGATTTTAGTTATAAACTAGATCTAACAGCCACGTGAACATCTTGTTCACAGAAAAACTATTATTTTATCAACAACCTCTCCCCATATATAAATAAACAGCATTAAGCCAAATTCTTTACTGTAAGTGATCTTTAAAACACTGAAGGCCAGTAAGATGTTGTGTGGAATAAAAAAATGAACATCTTAAATGGCAAGATAAACTCACGCTGTGTTATAGATGTCCAGGGCACACATCAGTCTCAGTCCACCAGCCAGGAGTGTCCACACACCAAACAGTCGAGCAGTTAGGCCACTCACTGACACAAAAATGGCAAATAAAAATGTCAACATGATAACAGCAGTAGAAATTTTTCTCATCTTTATGGTAATTCCCAAGAATCACCACAGAAACTAAATTAAGGTGAATGTAGCATAAATTTATTTGTTGAAGTCAAGGACTGAAAGCTACAGATATATATGATTACCCATGTCTGTCTTCATAGTTTCTGCTGATGTAATTCAACTGTCCAAGGTTGTAGTGATATCACATGTACTGACCCCTAGTCTTAACAACCTTCTAAGAGCACCCAGTCTTAAACAACAACCTACTAGGAGCACCCAGTCTTAAACAACAACCTACTAGGAGCACCCAGTCTTAAACAACAACAACCTACTAGGAGCACCCAGTCTTAAACAACAACAACCTACTAGGAGCACCCAGTCTTAAACAACATCCTACTAGGAGCACCCAGTCTTAAACAACAACATCCTACTAGGAGCACCCAGTCTTAAACAACAACAACCTACTAGGAGCACCCAGTCTTAAACAACAACATCCTACTAGGAGCACCCAGTATTAAACAGCATCCTACTAGGAGCATCCAGTCTTAAACAACAACATCCTACTAGGAGCACCCAGTCTTAAACAACAACATCCTACTAGGAGCACCCAGTCTTAAACAGCATCCTACTAGGAGCACCCAGTCTTAAACAACAACCTACTAGGAGCATCCAGTCTTAAACAACAACCTACTAGGAGCACCCAGTCTTAAACAACAACATCCTACTAGGAGCACCCAGTCTTAAACAGCATTACGGTTAGGAGATCGATTTCGCCAGCATCTCAATGATATTTCTAAGAGGGCCTGGACACCTGTGGCCAAACATTTTTGCCTTGGTAACCACAGGGGCAAACAGGACATTTCGGTTAGTGCGATCCGCTCTTGTTCCGCAGATGTACGATCTCGGAGGGTCTTAGAACAGCGCCTTATTTTCCAGACTGGCTGTCTCCACCCAGCTGGAATTAACAATGTCTTCAGCTTTCTGTAACTTCTTTCTTTTTCCAATGGCCTTTTTTATACTCTAATTTCTTTCTCTATGCTACCCCTCCCTACCACCATCCTATTTCCTTCTCTGCCAACATATTGGTTTTGTCCCATTCACCAGTTTTACATTTCCTCCCTGTAGGTGTTTAAGTTCTTCATTCATTATCTCTCGCGTCCTCTTTCTCTCCCCTCCCCCCCCACCACCTCTAGCGGCTATCATGTTTCTATTGCCTTCCTCTCTCTCCGCTTCTTCGCTATGATTGGCTATATCGGGAATCTTTTGTCTGTAGGCAACGTTTTTTTTTTTTTTCCTCCTCCTTCTTCCACACACAATTAAGCTTTGCTGAGAGCAAGACGCTTCAGATAAGTTATATATGTTTGTATTTTGTTTTTGCATGTATCCTCGAATAAGGCTCACGCCGAAATATCGGATGTTGTATGTTTTTCATTTATACATTCTCATACTTTATATTCGTTTTTTTCTCACCTTGCTCACTTCCTCCCTCACTTTGTAAAACTGCACCATACACCTCTATCTACCTTATTTATATTAACCAGTTTTACTGCAGTCGCCATCCCTTTTATCTTAAACAGCATCCTACTAGGAGCACCCAGTCTTAAACAACAACCTACTAGGAGCATCCAGTCTTAAACAACAACCTACTAGGAGCACCCAGTCTTAAACAACATCCTACTAGGAGCACCCAGTCTTAAACAACAACAACCTACTAGGAGCACCCAGTCTTAAACAACAACATCCTACTAGGAGCCCCCAGTCTTAAACAGCATCCTACTAGGAGCATCCAGTCTTAAACAACAACCTACTAGGAGCACCCAGTCTTAAACAACATCCTACTAGGAGCACCCAGTCTTAAACAACAACATCCTACTAGGAGCACCCAGTCTTAAACAGCATCCTACTAGGAGCACCCAGTCTTAAACAACAACCTACTAGGAGCACCCAGTCTTAAACAACAACATCCTACTAGGAGCACCCAGTCTTAAAAAGCATCCTACTAGGAGCACCCAGTCTTAAACAACAACCTACTAGGAGCACCCAGTCTTAAACAACAACCTACTAGGAGCACCCAGTCTTAAACAACATCCTACTAGGAGCACCCAGTCTTAAACAGCATCCTACTAGGAGCACCCAGTCTTAAACATCAACCTACTAGGAGCACCCAGTCTTAAACAACATCCTACTAGGAGCACCCAGTCTTAAACAACATCCTACTAGGAGCACCCAGTCTTAAACAGCATCCTACTAGGAGCACCCAGTCTTAAACAACAACCTACTAGGAGCACCCAGTCTTAAACAACAACCTACTAGGAGCATCCAGTCTTAAACAACAACCAACTAGGGGCACCCAGTCTTAAACAACATCCTACTAGGAGCACCCAGTCTTAAACAGCATCCTACTAGGAGCACCCAGTCTTAAACAACAATGTACTGAGAGCTTGTATCGAAGAAGTGTGCCCACATGAATGCAGTTCAGTATCTAAAACAGAACAGAAAAACTCGTATTTGTGAAGACATGACAAAACTGTCAGTTTTAGAAGAATGTTGTAGTTAAGCAGAACTGATGCTGACATAAGCTAACACCATGACTAAATGAGCCAGCTGCCAACAGAAACATGCTTCTCTGTTCTTTACACTCCTTGCTATTTCTTGTCAGTCTGACTGCCCTACATTTCCGATGCCATTAGGTCAGACCACTGAGGCCTCCTCCTCTTTCTTTTTCTGTTTAATTTTCCAGAATGTATTACAATTTTCTAGTTTCACATTATATTCTTCAAATCTGGTTTCATCCTTTCTTTTTTTTAATGCTGAAGGCTCACAAACATTAAGTAATATGGCTATACACAGCACTGTAAAACTTTGAAGACACACTCTTCTGCAAGACATAAGAAAGTTGATTTTGCCTTTTCTATTCGTGAGAATATATATGATATACAAGGTCCGACAATTAAGTAATGAGACTGATTTTATTATGGCCAAGACAAAAATGCCATCTATGAAGCAAAGCAAGGAATCCAAAGAGGCAACCTTCATCTTATCTTGTATGATCTGGCAACTTTTCACTGATGCCTGATAAGCAGATGACAAACAAGCTGCCATTTTGTTGACCTAGTCACGTAATCAGCATGGAGCAAAAAGCTAACATTAAATTCTATTTAAAACTCAGAAAAAGTGCCACTGAGACAGTTGAATTGATGCGACAAGTTTATGGGGATAACTGTTTATCTCATATACAGATATTCAGGTGGTATTCACGATATTCAGGTGGTATTCACGATTCAAAAGTGGTGTGGAAACAATTACAACTTCAACTAGACATGGACACCCAATTTCTGTCTGAACGCAGTGAGAACTATACTCATTGCAAAAGTCAGAGAACAGATATAAGAAGATCGTTGTTTGACTGTGATAATGATGGCAGATGCATTTGGTTTTAACCACGAGACCATTCGTAAAATTTTAGTGGAAGATTTGGGCAAGAAAAAAGTTGTTTGCTGGTTTGTACCACATGCGTTGACTGATGACCAAAAAAAAAAAAACATCAATGTATTGAGCACACAAAAGACGTCATCAAAATGTGTCACAGAAATAAACATTTCTTAAATCCGATTGTTGCAGAGAATGAAACATGGATTTTTTGCTATGATCCCACAACTAAATACCAAAGTGCTCAGTGGAAGTCATCATCATCACCAAAAGGCAAAAAATTTCGTCTTCAAAAGTTGAAAGTGAAGACAATGTTGGCATGCTTCTACGACAGCAAAGGAGTTATTCACAAAGAATTTATTTCAGAGGGACAGACCATCACTGCCAAAGTTTATTTAAGTATTTTAAAATGCCTATTGAAAAGGATTCTCCAAGTCCGACCTGAGTATTCAACACCTGGCAGTTTTTTTCCATCTTCATGATAATGCACCGGCTCACCTGGCGGTAGATGTACAGGAGTTTTTGGCCCCAAAACAAGTGTGTGTTCCCAACCATCCACTCTATTCCCCAGATTTGTCTCCCTGTGATTATTTTCTATTCCCAAAATTAAAGTTACCACTGAAAGGACGCTTCTTTGTTGATACTGATGACACCCAAAGGGCTGAAACATCGAGTTTAAGGGCCACACCAACAGAAGAACTGCAGAGGTCGTTCCAGTGTTTGTTAGACCATGCCACTCGCTGTATCAACACACAATGGTTTACTTTGAATAACATACAGGTTATATCTTCAACTGTTGTTTATTTTATTTTGTATGGAATTAGTCTCATTACTTAATTGTCGGGCCCTGTATATGATTTCAGCTGTTAGTGCCGCTGGGTCCCAAATTTATCTTCTTGTGTCAGCATCTTCCCATTTATCTTCTTGTGTCAGCGTCTTCCCATTTGCTCTGACAAATGCACTTTGGTACTTTCACTCTTAAAAGAGTAAGAAACAAAAGTTGAAACATTACGGCTGTGTGTTCTGTTCGTGAGAATATATATGATATACAAGGTCCGACAATTAAGTAATGAGACTGATTTTATTATGGCCAAGACAAAAATGCCATCTATGAAGCAAAGCAAGGAATCCAAAGAGGCAACCTTCATCTTATCTTGTATGATCTGGCAACTTTTCACTGATGCCTGATAAGCAGATGACAAACAAGCTGCCATTTTGTTGACCTAGTCACGTAATCAGCATGGAGCAAAAAGCTAACATTAAATTCTATTTAAAACTCAGAAAAAGTGCCACTGAGACAGTTGAATTGATGCGACAAGTTTATGGGGATAACTGTTTATCTCATATACAGATATTCAGGTGGTATTCACGATATTCAGGTGGTATTCACGATTCAAAAGTGGTGTGGAAACAATTACAACTTCAACTAGACATGGACACCCAATTTCTGCTCGCAGTGAGAAACTCATTGCAAATGTCAGAGAACAGACATAAGAAGATCGTTGTTTGACTGTGAGAATGATGGCAGATGCATTTGGTTTTAACCACGAGACCATTCGTAAAATTTTAGTGGAAGATTTGGGCAAGAAAAAAGTTGTTTGCTGGTTTGTACCACATGCGTTGACTGATGACCAAAAAAAAAAAAACATCAATGTATTGAGCACACAAAAGACGTCATCAAAATGTGTCACAGAAATAAACATTTCTTAAATCCGATTGTTGCAGAGAATGAAACATGGATTTTTTGCTATGATCCCACAACTAAATACCAAAGTGCTCAGTGGAAGTCATCATCATCACCAAAAGGCAAAAAATTTCGTCTTCAAAAGTTGAAAGTGAAGACAATGTTGGCATGCTTCTACGACAGCAAAGGAGTTATTCACAAAGAATTTATTTCAGAGGGACAGACCATCACTGCCAAAGTTTATTTAAGTATTTTAAAATGCCTATTGAAAAGGATTCTCCAAGTCCGACCTGAGTATTCAACACCTGGCAGTTTTTTTCCATCTTCATGATAATGCACCGGCTCACCTGGCGGTAGATGTACAGGAGTTTTTGGCCCCAAAACAAGTGTGTGTTCTCAACCATCCACTCTATTCCCCAGATTTGTCTCCCTGTGATTATTTTCTATTCCCAAAATTAAAATTACCACTGAAAGGACGCTTCTTTGTTGATACTGATGACACCCAAAGGGCCGAAACATCGAGTTTAAGGGCCACACCAACAGAAGAACTGCAGAAGTCGTTCCAGTGTTTGTAGACCGTGCCACTCGCTGTATCAATACACAATGGTTTACTTTGAATAAAATACAGGTTATATCTTCAACTGTTGTTTATTTTATTTTGTATGGAATTAGTCTCATTACTTAACTGTTGGGCCCTGTATATGATTTCAGCTGTTAGTGCCCCTGGGTCCCAAATTTATCTTCTTGTGTCAGCATCTTCCCATTTATCTTCTTGGGTCAGCATCTTCCCATTTATCTTCTTGTGTCAGCGTCTTCCCATTTGCTCTGACAAATGCACTTTGGTACTTTCACTCTTAAAAGAGTAAGAGACAAGAGTTGAAACATTACGGCTGTGCGTTCTGTTCAAGAATAAAGCCGTTATTACATTTTTAAAATGGTGTAATTATTTGTAGGTTGTGTGAAATCACCGCATCATTATGTAACAACTGAATCAGCAAAAATAGGCTATCATTCCAAAACAGGGTCACAAACACGATAACATAATGTCACAAACACACTAACACATGGTCACACACACTAACACAGTCACAAACATACTAACATTTGGTCACAAACATACTAACACATGATCTCGAACATACTAACACGTGATCATAAATATACTAACAAATGATCACAAACACACTAACACATATTGGACAGCATGAGAAGAACAAACTGTGAGGGATGTAACTGAAAACTGAGGATAACAGGAGAAACAAATGGCTCTGGAGAATGTTTCCTTGAGCAATATGGAGTTGATAAAAGATGGGTCAGTCTTTCTGCTCTGAGATCATCTGATGATGGCTGAGTGTGAAATCAGGGTTATGTCACTAACAACAGAATGATGCACAACCTTCCTGCAAGATGTAAGATCTATAAAAGCCTAACAATGGCCATCATCATGTGCTCAAACATCTAAACAAGAGACAGGTTGATGTGAATCACAGCACGAGGTCTTTCTACATGTCCCAGGTTTTCATCCATGCTCTTTTTGTGGAGCCAGGTTTGGACTGTAGATAGATAAGGTTTTGCAGGATATGTCCTAAGTCTGACACATGTTGTATGTGGTTAGGCCAGTCTTTTAGTTTATGTACATTAGCTGAGACTTTCCAATGACAGTGGCCATCAACATTTAGTATCTGACCAGAAGTGTCCCTGTTTGTAGTGACAATTAACATATAGCATCTGACCAGAAGTGTCTCTGTTTGTAGTGACAATTAACATATAGCATCTGACCAGAAGTGTCTCTGTTTGTAGTGACAATTAACATATAGCATCTGACCAGAAGTGTCTCTGTTTGTAGTGACAATTAACATATAGCATCTAACCAGAAGTGTCTCTGTTCATAGTGACAATCAACATATAGCATCTAACCAGAAGTGTCTCTGTAGTGACAATCAACATATCATCTGACCAGAAGTGTCTCTGTTTGTAGTGACAATTAACATATAGCATCTGACCAGAAGTGTCTCTGTAGTGACAATCAACATATAGCATCTGACTAGAAGTGTCTGTTCGTAGTGACAATCAACATATAGCATCTAACCAGAAGTGTCTCTGTAGTGACAATCAACATATAGCATCTAACCAGAAGTGTCTCTGTTCGTAGTGACAATCAACTTATAGCATCTAACCAGAAGTGTCTGACTGTAGCAACCATCAACTTACAGTATCTAACCAGAAATGTTTCTATTTGTGGCAGGAAACAGTATATGACCTTTAGTGTCTCCATGAGAAAGTTGGATGATAAAACTACAGTTCTGGAGATGGCTGTTACTCTGGCAGCAAACCAAAGCTTACTCCATGCTGTACTCCTGTAATATGCTGTCAATACAGGAGCCAAAATATTAGTAAAATAATGGATAAGAAGCTTGTTTGTGAGCCCCTTCAAGGTTCTGGGGGACATCACTATGAGTGGCCATACTAAGGTGAATATACATAGACTGGTGTCCCACCTTCGCCAAAAGTCTTGGCGGGACGCATAAATGCCCCACTTTGAGCCTGCTAAATTAAAATTTAATCAAATCTGTAAACAAACCCAAAAAATCCACTAATTTTGAAATGGCAGCGCATGACCTAATTTATCAGAAGTATTTATTACCATATTTTTAACTTGGTACAATTTGTGGTACGCATTAACTGGTTGAAACAGAAAATGGTCTTCACTTACTCTAGAAACGCTGAACCAATCAGTGTATAGTTAACCTCTTCATGACTAAATTAACTAATTGCAGAGTTAGTGGAAAAGTTTGAGGGTGCTAAATGTTTGAGCCAAAAGCAGGTTTATATTGACAGAACGACTGAAAGGGTGGTTTGAATTTCTGTTACATTAATTAGTAGTACTGTACTTAGTTATTAAGTAAGGCACATTTCATGAGCGTTATTGTGTGTTTAATTTTATTTCTTTTACTGACTTACCAACTGAACATCACATGGTGAGCTAATAAAAATTTCACCTCTACTCCGACAAGGTCTAAGTGAGCGTGTAAACTGAATCAACAATTAGAGAGTATTTCCCTTCATAAAGATGGTGAGAACCATCATTGATTCCCATGTTAGATGTGACACTTGCAAATCTGAATTTTCAATTTCGCACGGTGGCAGATCAGATATGACAAAACATCTGAAGAGTGACTGACATAAGGTATCTGTGTCAGCAGCACTATCTACCTGTCCTGTGACAAACTATTTCTGACAAGCAACGTTTAGGAGCATGGAAGCCAAGCTAGTGGCTGCAGAAGCCAATTTGCATATCACACCTTATGTCACAATCACAGTTTTCACTCAATGACTTGCACCAACAAACTGATTCAACATTTGTTTGAGCCAAAGTTTATGTGTGGGCACACAAAATGTGAGGCCATAATAACTAACGTCCTTTTTCAATTTGTCACTGACCAAGAAAAATTGAAGAATGCAAAATTTGTGACAATAATGACTTCTTCTTCTTCTTTAGCTTTTTGAGCCATTAAGGTTCACTGTTGCAGATAAAGTTTGTCTCTATTCCTAATCTTCTCTCTCCAGTTGGTGACACCAATTTCTTTTATATCCTCTTCTATGTTGTCTTTCCATCTGTGTCTTGGTCTTGTTTCCCTCATCTCTTGTGCATACATCATTTTCATTTGTCTGTTCTCTTCCATTCTTTCTACATGCCCCAACCAGCACAGTCTATTCAGTTTCAAGACATTTATAATTCATTGGGATTTAAATAAGATGTTCAGTTCAGTGTTCTTTCTAGCTTTCCATTCTCCACTGTTGGTATCCTTTATTGATCCAAAGATTCCTCTTAGGATCTTGTTCTCAAAGATCTGCAATTGTTCATCTTTCTTTGTTGTACTCCATGTTTCTGATCCATACATGACGGTTGGTCTTACTGTAGTTTTGCAGATTGTTATTTTGATGTTTTGGATTTTAACAGATGTTGCAAGGCAAAGTATACTTTATTACCTGTCTGTACTCTGATTTTAATTTCCTCACTTACTGTGTTGCTTCTGTTGAAGGCTGTGTCTACATATTTGTATGTTTCTGCTTTACTAATAATCATCTCTCCAACATTTATATAATCTGGATCATTCTGCCTCTGGTCTCTTGATATCTTTATATACTCTGTCTTATCTTGGTTAACGACCAAGCCCACTTTTAGTGCTACATCTCTCAGGTGTACGCAGGTATTGATGACTTCTTGTATAGTTTCCCCCACCAGGTCGATGTCATCAGTGTATCCTAGTATTTTAGCTTGTTCTTCTATACTGCTTTCTTCTTTCACTTTTCTGATTACCTTTTCTAGTACTAGGTTGAATAGTAACAGAGATAATGTATCCCCTTGTTTCAAAACAGGTTTCTTCCTTTATATATTACTATATTTTGTGTATCCTCTATACATATTCTGGTCAGATTGATTAATTTATTAAGTATCTCAATTCTTTCATAATTTTCCACATGCTACTCCTATCTATGCTGTCATAGGCTTTCTTGAAGTCAGTGAAGATATTAAGTACTTATTTTCCATATTCCCAGTACTTTTCTGCTCTTTGACATAGATAAAATATTTGGTCTACGGTTGATCTATTCTTTCTAAAACCTGCTTGATAGTCTCCAAGTATGTTCTCACTGTATAGTTTTAATCTATTTAAAAGTATAATAGATAGTATTGTGTAGCTTGTTTGTAGTAAGGATATTCCTCTGTAGTTTTCACACTTGCTCTTATCACCTTTTTTGAATACTGGGATCAGTAATGATTCTCTCCACTCACTAGGGAGTTTTTCTTCTCTCTATATTTGTTGTATTAGTGCACATACCTGTTCATGTAGATTTAGACCTCCTTCCTTAATCAGTTCTGCAGCAATTCCATCTGAACCAGCTGCTTTGTTGTTTCATAGAAACATGATACTGTAGATGACTTCTTCTAAGTCTGGTTCCTCTATTTCAGGTTCACAAGTCTGTATTTCTTCCCATGGTAATGTGTTTATAGGCTCTTCACAGTTTAGTAGTTTTTCAAAATATTCTTTCCATCTGGTACAGATTTTCTCTTCATTATTATTTATCATGTTTCCAATATTATCCTTCAAGCTCTGCAGAGGTTGTTTATACCCTTGTTTTACTGTTCACAGTTCTTTATAGAATTCCCTGCTTTTCTTATTTTGATGGCATGTCTGCATCTCGCTTACCATGTTGATGAATAACTTGTTTAGTTTCTTTACATTGTGCGTGATACTTCTCATTTGTTTTGTTGTTCATGTCATTCAACCATCTCTGTCTTGGTGCTCTTTTCTTTATGACTGCATCTCTGCAGATTTCATCGAACCGATTCTTTTCTTTAGTTATGGTCCTGACTCCCAGACATTCTTCCACTGTGTTCTTTATAATGGTTTTTATTACTTTATAACGATTTTTATATCTTCCCATCTATCATCAGTGCTTTTATTTTCTTCATTCCCTCTTGTGTTTATCTTATGTTTTAGCTCATTTCTGAATTTTTCTTTAGTGTCTTCTCTTTCCAAAGCATCTCTATTTATTACTGAGCTTTTATTTAATTTACTATAAAAATTTTTCTTCAATTTTAATTTCGCTCCAACAAGATAATGGTCGGTGCTGCATTCAGTCCCTTCTTAACTTCTGATCTGAAGTATGTTTGTTGTGTGCCTGGTATCAATTAAAACGTGGTCTATCTGGTTGTATGTTAGTTTATCAGGGGAATTTCCATGTTTGTTTATCAATCAATCAAGTGCCGTGCGGCATAGGTGATCATTTCTCTCCACAATTCCCTGTCTTTAGACTTGATTAAGAGATCCACCGGTGACTTTCTTCCAAGCCACACTAACAGCCCATCCAGTAACTTCTCTCTCTGTCTTCCTCTGTCTCTTCTTCCCTCAATTTTTCCGGTTGCCACAATGTGTTCCAATTTTCCTATTTTCAGAAAATGTCCTACAAATCTCGCTTGTCCGTCTCTGATCTTTGCTGTAATTTACCTTTTAACACTAGCCTCTCTTAGGACTACTTCATTGGTTTTCTTAGCTGTCCATGGTACCTTCAACATCCTTCTTATGAACCACATTTCCATGGCCTCCATTTCTTGCAATACTCTCTTATTCATGGACCATGCTTCACATCCATAAAACAAATATAATACAATCCACAATTCTTTGAATCATATTTGCTTATGGATGTTCTTATTTTTAAAACATGTGCTACTTATTCTCATTCCATAAGCTTCTGTCATATTTATTAGGCTCCATCCATTATCATTAGATGTTTCATGCAACCTTTCTTTTCCTGTGATGTGTCTGTGTGACTCCTCCTTTCCTATCTTTGCACTGAAATCTCCTAGTATTATCAGTGTATCATGTTTCTGGGTCTTCTCTATTATTCTGTGACTTTGCAATGGTTGAGTGTGAACAGATTCTAGGATACGGAAAAACCAGATGGCTTTCACTAATGCCAGCAGTGGAGAGAATCATTAAGCTCTTTCTTGCGTTGAAATCCTACTTTTTGTCTCAACAGATTTGCCTACTGTAATGTGAACTTTCTTCGAAAATCCATGTGCTGTGCTGTGGCTCCTCTTTGCTCACAATTTTTCTGCCATTTTTCATGCTGCTGTCCTAAAAATTAAGGAACAAACACTTTCAGCACTGGAAGTGTCATCTGCAGTTGACAATCTCCTGCAAAAATGCAGGGACAGGAGTAGAACCAACTTTGTTCCAAACAAGGTGAAAATCCAGATTTGCTGTCTAGAAAATGAGGATCTCGTCAGAAAAACAGATGTGATGAATATTATCACCAATTTCTATGACAATTGTGTTGAATATCTACATGAAAGAGTGAACCAGTTTCAATATCTGAGTGGCTTCAGTTGGGTGGCTTTGAGACATCCACCTTCTTGGGAAAATGTTCAAACAAACCTCAACCTCTTTGGTTCAGAATTTCCAGATATTGAAATCAACGACAATGAACTGTTTGATGAAATCCACAATGTTTGCATATTTGCTCCAGCAGAAAAAAATTTCAGACTGAAACTCCAAAAAAGCAAAAAACCAATATCCGGTGGGTGAAAATATTTTCCCATTTCCAAGATAACTCTGTTGCGTGTGTTGAATTAAAAAATTATCAAATTTATTCTCTGTCCGTCTGAGACTAACTGAAATCTTCTCATACATGAATACTATATGGACAAGCCAGAAAACACAACTTAGCGTCCAAAGATTGAAAGCGATGTTTATGGTTAACTTTGAGGGCGCAGGAAACTCAGGCCAGAAACTTCACGACACTAAGAAAAAGACATTCCTCACAGAAATATTGTGCCACAACTTCAGAGGAGCCAGTACCAAGTACATCACCTGCTGCAGAGCAGCTATGATGACTACTAATTACTGTCAGCGTGACAATATGGTACGACTCCTTTATATTAAGCTTTTTAATTTTTTTATGTGAACTTAACAAAACACTAGCTATGGATGTAAAAGTTACTGAGGCGAGCATACAATTTTCTGGGACTTCCTGCAGTTTGAGTTTGACCTATATAGATGGTAAAAGTTAAAGAGCAAATTCTGCTTTGCTGTTGGGTTGGGGGGGGGGGGCGGGTGCCCCGCTTTGGTTTGAGAAAAATATGGTCATTTTAGGCCATACTGGACTATGGGGAGCCGGCAACAACTCACAACAGACTTTCATCATCAAATATTGTCACCTACCATTTTTCTCATCCACGGTATACAGCCTATCAAACAAATATGAAGGACTGGTAAAGCACTGAATTGTGTTTCCTATTGTTATGATGGCTACAAAACTGAGCCAGATTCTGAGAACGTTGACAAAAGTTGGAGTACCCGCCATGTTCTTGAGCAAAATGTCCGACCTCTTCTTGGAGATTTATTTGTGATAGTCGGAAACACCGACTTCACGACATCTTCATTTATAGGCGAAACTGTTGTTAAATCTCATATCTTTTCTTTTGATAAATTGTCTGGCATTATTTTAGTTTAAGTAAAGATATTTTTTATGTTGACATTGATGCTATGGATCTTTACAGAATGTGATAAAGGGTTCCGTACATAACGCCTTCATTTGCGGCAGCAACCAAGTAAACACTTCGGGGGTTTCTGGAGGCTGGAAATAGAGACACTTGAGTATTGTGATAACACGGGAGATTTTTTGTTATGGTTTGTACTGTCACAGTCTATTTTCTTGGTAAAAGAGGAGAGTATTTATAAGACAGACAACAATAAGTTTAAGTTTCTCAAGTTTAGCTTACTGCAGAGAACATTATGCTTCTTAACGGGGTGATTCTATTGGATTCATCATCGTCTTCTTGATAACTCTACAGAAGCAAGTAAAGCACTAACAGAAACTCTAGCCTAGTGTTGAGTCACTATCTGTCCTTTTCATCATCTTTCACTTAACTCAGCAGTTCTGTCTGAAAGGATCTCCCCAGTCTATTTCTCCTTGTGAAGTCCAGTTCATTGTCTTAGTCATCTGTTATTTTTCATGTTTGCCTAAGACAAATTTCATAGTCTGTACAAAACAACGATAATCACTTCCACTATGAAAGCTGATAAGTTATGTTGGCCGGGCCATATTGAAAGGATGGAGGAGAGCTGTCAGTTCAGAATCATCTACACATAGGAGCTGGAAAATATCAAGGAGGAGACCAAGGCAAAGATGGGGATATCATGTGGAGGCAGACCTGACCTAAGAGAGCTTGGAATAAACAGATAGAGAGAGAGAGAGAGAGAGAGACATGTGAAGAACAGAGACAAATAGGGATAGATTATTTCTGCAGAAATGAGTCTGGAACACTAAACAGAGAAAGAAACAGACACAAAATATAAAACTGCATTTTTGTTTTTTTAAATCTCAAAGCTTATTTTCATTTTTCTTCTTTAATTTCAGTATTTTTAACCCACCTCCAAAATTATTGCCAGTTTCTTTTCTCTGTCTTCTCAGAAGTTTTGAGAGTAAAGCTTTGATAAGAAATTTATTCACATCCAAGTTTGTTCACAAATTTTCTCCCTCAGTTCCCCGTAACAAGGAAAAGACAAGAAGTTTATTTATTGTTACAAAGTAATTTCTGGATAGTTAGTTTCTAATATTATAAATCCTCCTTTAATGAAAGTCATATGATCAACGAAAATTGTACAGTTTATGAAGTAACTGTTTCTCAGGTGATATGTTGTAACATTAGTTTTGTTCTGTGAGAATTTGTATCCAAGCAGTGAGTTTATCTTATTTAATATGACATTGACCTTGTTGGAGTGCTGTTTTTTTTTGGAGGCACAGTTCTGCAAGGGACATGCAAATGATCAACTGACTGACTTTGTTTTTAATAATAATTCTGTTATTATGGTAAAGCTATTATTAGCTTTAAAAATTTTTTTTTTTCAGTAACATAAGTTTTAACATCACACACACACTCCATGCCCAGCTTAGATATAACTCTGAAACTTGAGCTTCTTATGTGTTTGCAGACATCTTCCTAGTTTTTTACAATCCATCTTTCTTTTTTTTTTTTTGGTATCAGGCTCACTTGCCAAGTATAAATAATTTGAGCCTCACAGGATTAGGGCACCCGAGTAGTATGGCTATAAGTATGCTCATATGTCATGTGGAGGTCAGTAGTTCAAACACCACAGGAGATGTTCCTGTCACCCAGCTGTAGAAGTGCAGGGGAAGGAAAGGTGGCCACATGTGATACTGACCACATGTGATACTGACCACATGTGATACTGACCACATGACCCTCTAGTGTACCATCAGGACAATGAAAATATAGGCACTAGTATCATGTCTCATGATAGGGCTAGGGTCTTGTTTACAAGCCTAAGGCAGCAGCTTCAGCACGTACAAGCATTACAGTGTAACTACAGACTGAGTACTTGTGAAATAATATATCTTGTAACTACAGACTGAGTACTTGTGAAATAATATATCTTGTAACTACAGACTGAGTACTTCTGAAATAATATATCATGTAACTACAGACAGAGTACTTCTGAAATAATATATCTTGTAACTACAAACTGAATCATCATCATCATCATCATCATGTGCCTTCTCCAGAATGAAGTCAGTCAGTCATTTGCATGTCCATTGCAGAACTTTGCCTCCATAACAGCTCTCCTGTAGGCCTTTTGGTTGTAAGCAAGATGCTTTGCTGCTGATGCGTCCATTTGCAGATTATCAACGATGTCTTGCAGCCATCTTTGCCTTGGTCTTCCTCTCTTTCTTTTTCCCATTATGTATCCTTCCAAGACTGTCTTCTCTAAATTCTCATGATGTTTAATGTGTCCAAAATATTTAAATTTTCTCTGTTTAATCTTCTTTACTAGCCAGCCTTCTTCAATATTAAGTTCTTGTTGTATGGATATATTTGTTCTTTTTTACGTCCATGATATTTCAAGAACTCTTCTGTATCATTTACATTCAAAGGCATTTATGTCTTTCTCAGCTGTTTTGTTAAGTGTCCAGGTCTCACAGGCACATGTTAAGATGGGAAAGATGCACACCCTTAAAAATCTTATTTTTGTAGTTCAACATAAGATTAATAATAGAGAGAGTTTAATGTGAATCTATATTTATCCTTTATAGACTACTCAAAGGCAGTTGATTGTGTACAACACCAGAAACTTTGGGAAATAATGGAAAAAATGGGATTTCCAACACATTTGATACAATTAACATCACTGCTATATCTAGACCAACAAGCAGCAGTAAGAATAAATGGTGAAACAACAACTTGGTTTAACATAAAACAAGGGGTCCGTCAGGGGTGCATATTGTTGCCTTACTTATTTAACTGGAAATAAAATGAGGAATATTAGAGAAGATGTAGACAAAGAATATTACGATGCCATAACAATAGGAGGTTATGAAATACCAGAGATTAGATATGCTGATGACATAGTATTACTGTCCACAACATAAAAAGGAATGGAAAAACTAATTATTTCAGTCCGTAAGAATAGCGAAGAGCACAACCTCTATCTTAATGCGAAGAAAACTAAATTGATGACAACTGACAAAACAAACAAAGCAGCTGATATATGTATCAAAGTGGAAAAATTGGAAGAAGTGGAGAGTTTTGAATATCTTGAATCACTGCTAACTAATAATGGAGATACAATGAGGGAAATTAAAAGGAGGACATCTATCACTCTTCAGAAAGTAAAACAACTAAAGAATCTATGGAGAGGAGCAGACAGAACTACAAAAATAAGATTTTTAAAGGCATGCATCTTTACCATGGCAACATATGCCTGTGAGACCTGGACACTTAACAAAACAGCTGAGAAACACATAAATGCCTTTGAATATTAATGCTACAGAAAAGTACTCAGCCAGGCTGTGTGTCTTGTCCATTCTCGTATGTTATCTTCCCATCTACATCTCTGTCTTCTTTCTATTTTTCCTTCCACCTTTCCTTCTAGTATGGTCTTCACTATATTGTTATGTCTTTTGATATGGCCAAAGTATTTTGCTTTCTTCATCCTTATTTCTTTGAGAAGTTCACATTGCATTTGAAGCTGGTCTAAAACTTGTGTATTTGTTCTTTTCATTCTCCATGTTATATGACCTAGTTTTATGTAGAATACATTTCTGCTGCATTAATCTTTCTCTCCATCTTTTTGCTTAGAGTCCAGGTTTCTGCTTCATACAGTAAAACAGAGAAGATATATCATTTCACAAATCTTATTTTTGTTTTTATGAGCAGATTTCTGGCTAACAGCACTGTCTTCATGGTGTAAGATAACAGCACTGTCTTCATAGTGTAAAATAACAGCACTGTCTTCATGGTGTAAGATAACAGCACTGTCTTCATGGTGTAAGATAACAGCACTGTCTTCATAGTGTAAAATAACAGCACTGTCTTCATGGTGTAAGATAACAGCACTGTCTTCATGGTGTAAGATAACAGCACTGTCTTCATGGTGTAAGATGACAGCACTGTCTTCATGGTGTAAGATAACAGCACTGTCTTCATGGTGTAAGATAACAGCACTGTCTTCATGGTGTAAGATAAAAGCACTGTCTTCATGGTGTAAGATAACAGCACTGTCTTCATGGTGTAAGATAACAGCACTGTCTTCATGGTGTTGAATGTATGTTTTGGCATTCCTATTCTTCTCTTTATCTCCATCTCACACCTCCCATCTTCACTTAATGTATGTCCTAGGTAGCAGTAGTTTGCCACTTGTTCCAGTCTCTCTTTGTTTATGGTTATATCCATCCATGGCTTCTAGTCTTTCCTGCTGAACACCATTACTTTGGTCTTCTTGATATTGATCTCAAGTTCCCATTCCTGGCTTGTGTTGTGTATCATATCTCTTAATTTCTGTAGGCTCTGTGGGTTCTCTACTAGAAGGACTGTATCATCTGCAGATCTTAAACTGCTGACATTTCTCCCCCCTGTGTTCAGTCCTGGTAGATCATCTGAGTGTTTGAAGATTTTTTTTCTGTGTACAGGTTGACTAGACATGGAGACAGAACACATCCTTGTCTCACTCCCCTCTTTTTAGGTACATTTGTTGATGATACTGTGACAAATTAAATACTTATAAAATATATGTGTCTTGTAACTACACACTGAGTACTTGTAAAATAATGTATCTTGTAACTACAAAATACTTATGATATAATGTATCTTGTAACTAAAGTACTTGTGATATAATCTGTGTTTTGTGATGTGTACTATATATTTTCTTCACACAAAATTTCAGAGCTAGAACTCTGGAGCTACAGACTGAGCATGCAGGAAAGAAGTGAACTAGATGTCAGGTGCCCAGTAGTGGGGCACCTTGGAGGCACAGAAGGGCAGAGTCATTGAAAACATGAGTAATAGTTTAGATGCAATTCTGTTATGTGTAAATAATAATTTTGTTGAAATCCTGTAACCCTCTCCCTCTCCCTCTCTCTCTCTCTCTCTCTCTGAACCTTAAGTGCCCAGGGCACATGGGGCTTCCGCAAGGGTTTTCCACAAATGCCTGTCCTTCGCCTTTTTTTCTGCTCTTGCCCAGGTGAGCCCTCTATTGCTCAACATCCTTTCTGTTGTTCTTCTCCATGTCTCTTTTGGTCTACCCTTACTTCTGTTCCCCTGTGGTGTCCATCTTAGTGCTATTTTTGGTAGTGAGTTGTCAGTCATTCGGAGCACATGTCCCAACCATTGCCAGCGTCTTTCCTCAATAATTGTTGTCAGTGGTTTCATCTGCATTTCTGCTAATAAGATGTTATTTCTTATGGTGTTTGGCCAAAATATTTTTCTAATTCTTCGTAAACATATAGTCTGGAAAGAATTCAACTTGTTTTCTATGGTTTTGGTGATTTTCCAGCATTCACTTCCATAGTGTAGTACACTTAGAACATTACTCTTAAATATCGTGATTTTCATATTTATGCTGTTTTTTTTATTTCCATATAGTCTGCAGCATTGCAAAAACCTGGTTTGCTCTAGTAAGTCTGCTGTTGATGTCCTCTGTGCTGTCTCCATTTTCTACTACTCTGCTGCCAAGGTATACAAATTCGTTGACCTCCTCCACTAACTTGCTATCTACTCTGAGTACATTTCTGTTGTTCACATTTTGTTTCATTAACTTTGTCTTTCCTACTTTGATCTTTAGTCCTATGTTGTTTGCATTCTGAGTTAGCTTGTTTATTTTATCTTGCATATCTTTGTGACTGCTTGCTAACAGACAAATGTCGTCCACAAAGTCAAGGTCCTCCAGCACTGTGTCAAGGGTCCATTGTAATCCTCTGCATTTGTCTGATGTTGCCTCCTTCATTAACCAGTCTGCTGCCAAGATAAATAATGTTGATGATAGTACACATCCCTGTTTCACTCCTGTTTGTACCCTAAAGCTGCTGGAGGTATGTTCTCCACAGATAACTTTGCACTGAAAACCCTCGTATAGGGCTTTGATTACATTAACTATTTTATGGGGGAGGCCATGCCATCTTAGGATTTTCCACAGTGCATCTCTGTTGACACTGTCAAAGGCTTTCTCAAAATCTATGAATAATGCATATGTTGTGCTATGCCACTCATTTGCCTGTTCTAATATTTGTCTAAGTACAAATATGTGGTCTATGCATGATCTTCCTTTCCTAAATCCTGCCTGCTCTTTCTGAAGTTTTTTTTACAATACAAGTGTTGGTACAATTCTGTTGATGATTATTCTGCAAAATACTTTACTGGTGAGTGGCAGTAGGGTAATGCCTCTCCAGTTCCCGCAATCTCTGAGGTCACCCTTCTTTGGTAGTTTTACTATAAGCCCAGTTTTCCACTCCTCTGGGGCTTTTTCTAGATCCCAAATTTGTTGTAATATCCGGCAAAGTTGTTTTGGTGTTTCTATTTCTTCTGCTTTCAACATCTCAGCAGTCACTTCATCTTCACCTGGTGCCCTGTCTGATTTTAGCTTCTTTATCGCCTTCTTTACTTCATTTATTGTTATTGGTCCTGTATTGATGTTTAGTTCCGTTTTTGCTTCAGGTATGTCTATTGTTTGTGCTGCTTGTGTTCTGTTTAGTAGGGTGTTAAAGTGTTCCCTTCATCTTTCAATTTTTTCTCTTTCTCCACTGACCAGTTGTCCATTTTGTGTCCTTACTGCACTTTCACATCTTGTGTTGAAGTTACCTGTCATCTGCTTTGTGATTTTATATATGGTTTTCATGTCATTTGTATATGCTGCTTTCTCTGCTGTTTCTGCTAAGTTGTCATAATATTGACGTTTATCTTGACGGCATGATTCCTTCACTTCTTTGTCTTTTTGTGCATAATTACTTAAAAATCGTTCTTTAAGCCGTTGTGATTTGGTGTTCAGTAATTTTTTCTTGATTTCTTTTCTTTGCTCTATCTTTTCCCATGTGGTCTCGCTTATCCATTCCTCTTTTCTCCTTTTCCGATATCCCAACACCTCTTTTGCTGTTTCTTGTAGTGTTTTATTGAACTCTAATATGGACATTTCTGCTTCGTCTTGTAGGACACTGAAGCGGTTCTTAAGTACTATTGAGAATTCATTTCTTGTTTGCTGGTCTATCAGTTTACTCGTATCAAAATGTATCTTTCTGTGTTCTCCAATTTTGGCTTTCCTTAAGTTTAGTTTTATTTTTGCTACCAGAAGATTGTGATCACTTCCTACATCTGCTCCTTTCCTTGCTCGCACATCTTGTAGTGACCATTTCCACTTGTTGTTTATTAGTATGTGATCTATTTGGTTTTCTGTGGTTTTATCTGGTGACCTCCAAGTCACTTTATGGATATTTTTGTGTTGGAAAATTGTCCCTCCGATGGTCATCATGTTTTCTTCACAGAAACTGCACAGTCTTTCTCCATTTTCATTTATTTCTCCAATTCCTTCTCTTCCCATGATTCTTCTTCTATCTTCATTTCCTTCACCTACTTTTGCATTGAAGTTGCCCAAGATGAGTAGCATATCATGCTTGGGTATTGTTTCTACTGTGGCTTGGAGGCTGTTGTAAAAATCTTCTTTTAATTCCTCTTCAGCTGCTTCTGTTGGTGCATAACAAACTATAATAGACAGCTTCGTGAATCTTGAGTTGAACCGTGCATATAATAATCTCTCATTTATTGGGGTCCATTTCAGCAATGCTCTTGATGCTTCTTTTGTTATAATCAATGCTACTCCTCCTTCATGAAGATCTTCTTTACCTGACCATATTATTGTATCTTCTGTGTGCTGTGTTGTTAATTTCCTTCTGCCTTGTCTTGTCCACCTTGCTTCTTGTATTCCTAGTATGTCTAGTTTGTATCTGTGCATTTCCTTGATGGTTTGTGCTAGTTTTCCAGTCTGGTTTAGTGTTCTTACATTCCAGCTGCCTATTTGCATCTTGTGTTTAGGTTCCAGGAGGTCTGCAGTCGGGCTGGGGACTTCCAGTGGCTGGCTTTCATCCACAACCTTCATGGGCACAGTTTCCTGATAAACATTTCTCCTTCCACCTGCATTTGTTTTTTCCCTTGCTTCCGTTTCTGTAGCAGTCTGATAGTTTTTTTTTACCAGATAGGGTTGCTGGCCCTATGCTGAACCCTCCTTAGTCGCCTTTTACGATCATGCGTGGTAGGGTACATTGGTCCTATTCTTTGCAGATCCCGGGTACCACACGGGGGCCTGTAACCCTAGGATGTCTTTAATCCTGTAATCCTAGAATTTCTTAATCCTGTAATCCTAGGATTTCTTTGTAATGACATACTTGATGTTTTCTTTTAGCAGAAAGCAAGAGTTTGTTTAGTTTTTACAATATGAACGAGATATAGCAAATATTAGAAGTGTCTTTAAGACAGAAGAGTACCACAGTGCTATGTAGAATCAGTATTACTCTATGTCAGTCATATGTTGATAGCAGATGGAACAAAGTTGAAAGCAACAGGGATGTGGTTTTGAGAGAGATTGAACAAGTACCTTGGCCAGTCACAAATTTGGGGAATTCCTCACAGAAGTTAAAACATAAAACTAAACCGAAAGGGAAAAAAATAAATAATAAAAACATGGTGGATATGTCACGAGAAGGTGGAGGTCATAATAAAATTTTTTTTAAAAAAAGAGAGGAAAGACTGAAAGATTGAAAGAGCAACATCAGAATGTGCTGATCAAGTGGCAGAAGAAAAGAAAGGCAGAAGATCTGATTAGAGACATGAAGGAAATGGAGAAACAGAGAATCATGATGGCAAGTGCCCGCCAGTGCTGAACGCACATACCTGGCTGTCAGGGTCACTGAGTATGTCTTGTTTATTTTTGCTGACAGCGTATTTGTGAATTTGAAGTTTCATCCAGCCTCTTCATGCTGCTTCTGTTATCAGGCTGTTGTGCTCCTTCAGCCTTGCTGATGGTTGGGTTTTCAATCGTGTTTATAAGAGTGGATGCATCAGTCGTGTTTATAAGAGTGGATGCATCAGTTGTGTTTATAAGAGTGGGTGCATCAGTCGTGTTTATAAGAGTGGGTGCATCAGTCGTGTTTATAAGAGTGGGTGCATCAGTCGTGTTTATAAGAGTGGGTGCATCAGTCGTGTTTATAAGAGTGGGTGCATCAGTCGTGTTTATAAGAGTGGGTGCATCAGTCGTGTTTATAAGAGTGGATACATTCATGAAATGTTCATTTCTTTGGTTCACATCCCGAGTCCTCAGGCATGCCACTACAAACCGCTCCCTATTTTACAAAAAGCTGTATTTGAATATTGTGGAGAGTTTCAAGAATATATAAAATACCATTTAAGATTTCAACATCATTAGAGACCTCTACAATGGATGTGTGTGTGTGCAGTCAACACAGAAGAAGGGACGAATGAATGGTTTCAGATTGAAACAGGCGTGAAACAAGGATGTATGTTATCTCCCTTGCTGTTTGGAATTGCCATAGACTTCATAATGAAAAAATGTTGCACAGGTAAAATGGGCATTGACTGGGTACATGAGACCCAACTGGAAGATCTTGATTTTGCAGATGACATAACTCTTATTAGTGACAATGTGAAATCACTGCAAGTAAAAACAGATACCTTGTCTTCAATGGCTAGTAAAATAGGAATTGAAATTAACAAGGATAAAACAAAAATAATGAAGCTTCTCATTAACCACGAAGGACAATTATACATAGAAGGAACAGCTGTTGAAGAAGTAAACCAATTAGCATATCTTGGCAGCTACATAGACCAGGATGGTGACACCAGAAAGGAAGTTAGAATTCGAATTGCAAAAGCAGCATTGACCTTAAAGAATCTTGAGAACATTTGACATTCAAAAGTTATAAGCACAAAAACCAAGTTAAGATTATTTCAATTCAGATGTAATATCCACCCTCATTTATGCATGTGAAAGCTGGAAAACAACTAAAGAAATAGATAATAAATTAGACTCTTTTGAAAACAAATGCCTAAGGAAAATACTCGGTATAAAGCGGAACGAATTCAAAAACAACGCAGAGATAAGACAGATGAGCAAACAACAGCCTGTCTCATATGTGATTAGAAAAAGAAGATGGACATATGTCAGTCATGTGATGAGAAGAAACAATTAGAGGATCCCCAAACAAGCTATCAAGAGGAACACAGCAGGCAGAAGAAAACGAGGTCAACCAGGTGAAACTCTAAAGAGGACATTGTTAAGAGAGGCCTGTTCAGTGGGCATAACATACCTTGATGAGATTTAAAAACTCACTGAAGACAGGAAATCTTGGCGACCTACCATGCGGGCCCTATGTGATGTTTAACGTTTAACAGCACGGAAAGATGTAAGATGTATTTTAATATCTTCATGACATTGACTGAAAAAAAGCAACAGTCTGCAGTTGTGAGGAGATAAATTTGATATCTGCAGTGAGGTCTCATTGTTTTAAATAAAAAAATTTCTCCTTAATTTTTTTTTTTTTTTAATGTTTTCAATGTTTCAGTTCGGTCCACATCAAAAATTTATAGCCATAACAGCGCTGATGAAACAGAGTCAGATAATGAAGTTCTCTTCCTGGTCAACAAGGGTGGCTTCCCCTTAGATGGCAAGACATGGGAGCAGATGTGGGATCATGCAGCCAGAATACACCCAGATGGTTATGGTATAGTCAATAAAATCAGAAACCGGGAGGACCTTCCTCAGGTACTGGACTTCATGTCAGTCAGCGGTTATTTGCTGTGGGGCTTTTTATTTGTAAGGATGGGGGCATGAGAGTGGAATGACAAAAGATTTGTTGTACGTCATGTTTCACGAAAGTTATTTTGTCAGCATATCTTCTTCTCTTCCATCTTTGTCACAGTGTTAACATAAAAACCTGAGGCATTTTGGTCATTTCACAGTCGGTGTCTATTTCAGTGTCATTAGTTTCATTTTTTTTTTTGTTGTGACATTGTATGTGTCAACATTTTGAAGTTAATTACATATATAAATATAGTTTGTGGTTTATCTAAGCTGTAGTAACTGAATGTAAGTTTGTTTATAATGTTCTCAATTTGTTACTGATTGTATGTTGTCAGCTAGAGCTGCTGAGGTAATAAATGGCCTTAATTTTTTTGACATAAAACATGTGTACAGAGTCCTAGTGCAACTGTTTAATCCATTGACTGTTTGTTTAGCTTTCTATTGACTGTTTATTTAGCCTTCTGTTGACTGTTTAGCTTTCTGAGTGAATGATGTAGAATTTGACATCTCTCAGTTGTTTAACATGCTGAGTGGATGGCATGATTTCTGACATCTCTCAGCTAACTTGCTGATTGGATAATGTAGACTTCTCACAGCTGTTTAATCTGCTGAATGGATGATGTAGACTTCTCACAGCTGTTTAACTGGCTAAGTAGATGATGTAGACTTCTCACAGCTGTTTAACTTGCTAGGTAGATGATGTAGACTTCTCACAGCTGTTTAACTTGCTAGGTAGATGATGTAGACTTCTTGCATCTCACAGCTGTTTAACTTGCTGAGTGGAAGATGTAGACTTCTGACATCTCACAGTTAAAAAAGTTTATAACTGAAATTGTAGATAAGAGTGTAAGGTAAAAATTTCTTACTTTACAAATATTTGACAGTGCCAGATAAATGTGGGGTGTGTGTGAAAGTGAAAATTCAGAGTGCAGAATGTCAAATGTCACATTCTTCACTCTTTTAAAATCAAGTTTGTTCATTCTTTCTCTCCAACCAGTGGCAAGCAACTGTGATTATTCATATCACACATTTTATTGTTTCCAGGTGTCCATACCGCAACCACCGTTGACTTTCAGTCCATCACTTTCTGTTCCAGAGAGACTGAAGAAGATACAGGACTACATGATCGAGCTACAGTATCCTTTTCTTTCATATCTACATTTGTCAGGTTGAGCTACAGTATCCTTTTCTTTCATATCTACTTTTGTCAGGTTGAGCTACAGTATCCTTTTCTTTCATATCTACTTCTGTCAGGTTCAGCAACACTGTCTGTCAGTTTCTGTCAAGCTGAGCAACAGTATCTTATCATGTCAGTTTCTGTCATGACTTATATCAAACTTGTAGACTGATTGACTAAGAAATGTCAAGTCACAGTGACATTTTAACACTCAGCTTCAGAACTGCCTGCAGGATTCTCTTTGTTTTGCTGGACATCTTGCGTGGAGGATGTTTTGCTTCATCTCTTGAGCCAAGTTTTCAATAGTTACTTGATATGGACTTCAAGTCCAACTCCACTGACCCATGTTTATAACTGTAACTCAGCCAGATTTCCCCATAGAGATGATACAAATGATAAATATCATTTTCATTGTCAGATTTTGTCATGATTTTCCAACAGTATGCCTTTTGTTGTTATCTTCCATAGTTTTGTGTTTCTCTTGGAGGACTTGTGGTATAGTTTGTTTCATGAGCTGTCATCATTATCCTGTGTTATGCTTTATAGTATGGTCATTCATGCTTCTCTGCTAATATTCCCTGGACACATGCAAGAAGTGAGGAATCCCTGTGTAAGGTTACAGAAAACTAAATAAATTTATATAGAAAAATATAATCAAATTCTTCCATACGTAATGAGAAGACAAAAGTTAGAGACTCTAACAATCACTGGACATGTCATGAGAAGACAAAAGTTAGAGACTCTAACAATCACTGGACATGTCATGAGAAGACAGAAGTTAGAGACTCTAACAATCACTGGACATGTCATGAGAAGACAGAAGTTAGAGACTCTAACAATCACAGGACATGTCATAAGAAGACAGAAGTTAGAGAATCTAACAATCACTGGACATGTCACGAGAAGACAGAAGTTAGAGAACCTGATAATCACTAGAAAACTCAGTTGTAAAAATTACATGTTTCTGTAGCAACAGAACAGTATCTTAATGAGATGGTTTAAGGGATTGGGAAAGGTAGTTAACAGTTCTAATTGGAGATGCTAAGAACATTGCAAGATAGTGAAATGTGACTGCAGAGATGGAGAAGTATGACTACAAAGATACACCTAATGAATTTGATAAATGTTAATACAACATGAAGATATTTGTACAGAGCAACTACAGAAGAAACACTGTGATTTCAGTCTCCAGAGTTTTACAAATGTTGTGTACTAAAGAGATAGCATGAGTTTAGTGTTTCAGTGATGTACGTGTAGATATGAGGGGGATGGTGACTGCAGTAAAACTGGTTCTAACAATAAAGGTAGATAGAGGTGTATGATGCAGTTTTACAAGGTGGCAGAGGGAGTGAGTAAAGTGAGAAAAGTGAGAAAAAATGAATAGAAAGTATGAGAGCAAGATGAGAATGAATAAATGAAAAACATACAACAACCGATATTTCGGCGTGAGCCTTTTTCAAGGATTACATACATAAACGAGACAAAAATGTATAACTAAACAAAAAACTTATCTTAATATGGCATCCTCCAAAAGTAGGAAACAGAGAAATGCGTGTCCACTAGACGAGGCATAGAGACCACGCAGGGCCACACAAAGGATAAGCCTCAGCGCCTTATTTTCCAGGCTGGCTGTCTCCACTCACCAGGAATTAACATCTTCAGCTTCCTTTAACTTCTTTAGTTTTCCACCCTCTTTTTTTCTCCTTTTTTGTGACTTATACTCTACTTTCTTGTTTCTTTCTCCTAGCTACCCCTCCCTATCACCACCTACTCTTCTTCTCTGGCAACCTATTGGTGTATAGGGTCTTGTCCTGTTCACCAGGTTCACATTTTCTCACTGCAGGTGTTTATGTTCTTCATTCATTATCTCTCCGCTTTCCCTTCCCCCCCACCCCGGACACCTTCTCTAGCAACTATCATGTTTCTATTGCCCTTTCCCCTTCCCCCCACCTGTTTCCCTCCCTCTTTCCATCTCTTCTTTACGATTGATTATCAGCTTATCCTTTGTGTGGCCCTGCGTGGTCTCTATGCCTCATCTAGTGGACAGGCATTTCTCTGTTTCCTACTTTTGGAGGATGCCATATTAAGATAAGTTTTTCGTTTATTTATACGTTTTTGTCTTGTTTGTGTATGTAATCCTCGAAAAAGGCTCACGCCGAAATATCGGATGTTGTATGGTTTTCATTTATACATTCTTATCTTGCTCTCATACTTTCTATTTGTTTTTTCTCACTTTACTCACTCCCTCTGCCACCTTGTAAAACTGCACCATACATCTCTATCTACGTGTAGATATGACATAACCAACTTTGGCTTTGTTTTGCTCATTTTGAAATTGTAGGTTATGATTACATCAGTGAACAAAAAAAAAAACTACTTGTAATATAGGGTGGGCCATGAAAAACCAGTCTGTTTTACATATTACATGTTAGCTTTATCATTTATTATCCTTCTGTACATAGAATATGTCATGAGCACATGAGGCAGAATGGTTCTTCATGGGAAACAAGTTGACACATTCTCGAGATCATGTACATTTTCGTAAAAAGTGTACACTTCCTTAACAAAGTCAGATACAATCACACAGGTACCCAATTTTTTGAGATTAGAAAAAAGAGGCCCATATCAGGGTGAGATTTATCAGTTTCTATAAACATATTCTTGTGTTTGTTTATTTGTTCTGAGATTTACCAGTTTCTGTAAATGTATTCTTGTGTTTGTTTGTTGTTGTGAGATTATCAGTTTCTATAAACATATTCTTGTGTGTGTGTGTTTGTTGTTGTGAGATTTATCAGTTTCTGTAAACATGCCCCTGTGTTTGTTTGTTGTTCTGAGATTTATCAGTTTCTGTAAACATATTCTTGTGTTTGTTTGTTGTTCTGAGATTTATCCATTTCTATAAACATATTCTTGTGTTTGTTGTTGTGAGATTTATCAGTTTCTATAAACATATTCTTGTGTTTTTTTTGTTATGAGATTTCTCTCTCTCTCTCTTTTGCTCTCTCCCTCTCTCTCTCTCTCTCTTTCTTTCTCTTTTCTTTCTCTCTCTCTTTCTTTCTCTCTCTTCCTCTCTCTCTCCCCCCTTCTCTCTCAAGATCTTGCTGACTGACAGGCATAGAATATCGTGTCCTCCAAATACCCTCAGTCCTTCATGCATCTCAACAGACTTGTCACTGAACATTTTCTGCATCAGGATACCAAACCATCAAACATCTTTTTCTCTTTGTCCTGAGATTTATCAGCTTCTGTAAACACATTCTTGATTTAGTTTCTTTATTCTTTTACAAGTTCAGTATGTCAGTATTGTTCGATGATAGATGATAATGTTGATGTTAGGTGACAGATGGTGATGATTTTGAAGAAAAACAAAAGCTGTGTACTATACTATTTTGAAAGAAATGAATGTTGGTTTTTCTCAAAACTTTGCTTTTGTTTATGAGGTATTGCATAATACTTATGTGAATATTTGTTGCAGCTTGATGGAATGTGCTAGAGAAATGATGAGAGAATCATTGCCCATCAAGTGTTTGGAAGCTGTAATCCTTGGAATGTATCCTTACCTGTTCATTTATGTGCCATGTCATTGTAGATCCTTGGAATGTATCCTTACTTGTTCATTTATGTGCCATGTCATTGTAGATCCTTGGAATGTATCCCTACCTGTTCATTTATGTGTCATGTCATTGTAGATCCTTGGAATGTATCCTTACCTGTTCATTTATGTGCCATGTCATTGTAGATCCTTGGAATGTATCCTTACTTGTTCATTTATGTGCCATGTCATTGTAGATCCTTGGAATGTATCCTTACCTGTTCATTTATGTGTCATGTCATTTGAAGAAGCTCAAGGTTCAGAATTCAGACTCCACTTCATTGCATTCAGGACAGCTCCATCTATTCTCGCCGCATGCGGGACATCCATCCAAGAGTGTACTTACCAATAGTTCCCATCAAATTTTGGTTGCCCGTGGCGCATTTTCTGCCACACAGTTGATTTCCCACTAGCATCTTTAATTTGTCCTAGCACCAACGATCTCTCTTCATTGTCCCTGCACTCCCTTCATTGTCCCTGCACTTCCTTCATTGTCCCTGCACTCTCTTAATTGTCCCTGCACTCTCTTCATTGTCCCTGCACTCTCTTCATTGTCCCTGCACTCCTTTCATTGTCCCTGCACTCCCTTCATTGTCCCTGCACTCCCTTCATTGTCCCTGCACTCCCTTCATTGTCCCTGCACTCCCTTCATGCTCTCCCACTCTTCATCGTCCCACAGTCCCTCCAGTAACTAATATGGCTTTAGCAATGTCATCTTTGTTCATTGTCAGCCTGCCATTGATCTCATTGAAAAAGTATGTTCATGTTATCATGACAGGATGAATATACAGATTCAGCTGACATGATGATGAAGATACCATGAATATAGTGGAAGAAGTGTATTCATGGTATCCTGTCATCATATCAGTTGAAGAAGTGTATTCATGGTATCCTGTCATCATATCAGTTGAAGAAGTGTATTCATGGTATCCTGATGATCATATCAGTTGAAGAAGTGTATTCATGGTATCCTGTCATCATATCAGTTGAAGAAGTGTATTCATGGTATCCTGTCATCATATCAGTTGAAGAAGTGTATTCATGGTATCCTGTCATCATATCAGTTGAAGAAGTGTATTCATGGTATCCTGTCATCATATCAGTTGAAGAAGTGTATTCATGGCATACTGTCATGATGCCACTTGAAGAAGTGTATTCATGGTATCCTGTCATCATGCCAGTTGAAGAAGTATATTCATGATATCTTGTCATCATGTCAGGTGTATTCATGATATTTTGTCATCATGTCAGGTGTATTCATGATATTTTGTTTCTGAGACTGACTGAAAGATCACAGAATCATTTAAATGTTCATCATTTCACCACTTAAAATGATATATGTGGATGAGATTGGTAGATATCATTAAATGGAGGAGAGATGGTTGAATCCAGTATGCTATGAGTAAGACTGTAAGAAGTTTGTCTAATGTTCTGTAAGAAAGATTGTTAGAAGCTGATCTAATGTTTTATAAGAAAGATTGTTAGAAGCTTATTTAATGTTCTGTAAGAAAGATTGTTAGAAGTAGAAGCTTATTTAATGTTCTATAAGAAAGATTGTTAGAAGTTTATGTAATGTTCCATAGGAAAAGTTGTTGGACGGTATCAAATGTTTTGTAAGAAAGTTTTGGTAGAGTGTGTTATGCGTGTAAGAAAGATTCTTTAAAATGTATCCAATGTTCTGTAAGAAAAACCCTTGGAATTTCATCCATTTTTTTAAAATCTGTATGAAAGATTGTTGGAATTTTATTTAATGTTCTGTAAGAAAGATTGTTAAGATTTTATGTAATGTTCTGTAAGAAAGATTGTTGGGATTTTATGTAATGTTCTGTAAGAAAGATTATTGGGATTTTATGTAATGTTCTATAAGAAAGATTGTTGGGATTTTATGTAATGTTCTGTAAGAAAGATTGTTGGGATTTTATGTAATGTTCTGTAAGAAAGATTGTTGGGATTTTATGTAATGTTCTGTAAGAAAGACTGTTGGAAGCTGGTTGGTACTTCATGAAAGAGACAATAATGAGTGTATAAGTATATAACTATACACGGAGCCACTGCAGTAAAGCTGTGATACCAAAATATATAAACTAGGAAAAAAAATAAGAACAGCTTTATTACTTAACGAGTACACAGTTGTGACATTTCGGTGTGAGCCTTAATCATACAAAAACACACAGAACAAAGACATAGAGAGAGGAGATAAAGTATAAATTCACATGAATGCTGTGTTAAAAAAAAAAACCATGAAACAATGTCATGCAGATGACAGAAGCCGCTTAGTGGTTGAGAATCGCTACATTCAGGAATATGGGACGCTAGAACCATATGATTTGAATTTATTATTCAGCCACACCTAACATTCTCCTCTTCCACAATCCCTCCCCACTAAGTTCCACTCCCTTCTCACTTGTTACACATAGTTCAGAACCTCCTCGGAGCATCACATTACAGCCCATCTATCCTAACTATAATCACATATTTCACCTTCTCCTGGCTAGATTACCACTGTATCACTCTCTCTCCCCTCCATGGTTTCCCCACCCACCATCCACATGTCACACATCCCAAGTCTCCATTTGAATACTCTCTACACTCCACTATGCACATTTCTGACACACAGCATCGGACAAACCACAGCTTCTTACAAGTTACAGCTAAGTGCTCTATTCATTTTATTTTACTTTTTTTTTAGCACAGCATTCATGTGAATTTATATTTTATCTCATCTCTCTGTTTCTTCATCCTGTATGTTTTTGTATGATTAAGGCTCACACCGAAATGTCATAACTATGTACTCGTTAAGTAATAAAGCTGTTCCTACTTTTTTTCCTGGTTTATATATTCATGAAAGAAAATTCTGGGAATTTTTCTGGCACTCAGTGAAAAAGATTGTTGATAGCACATTTTACTGTGAGCATTCACCAACTGGAGGTTTTTTTATATAATGTGGCAGTTTATTTTTAATTGTTTGTCTGGGAATGGATATGTTTGTTATATTGTTTGTCTGAGAATGGACATGTTTGTTATATTGTTTGTCTGGGAATGGATATGTTTGTTATATTGTTTGTCTGAGAATGGACATGTTTGTTATATTGTTTGTCTGGGAATGGATATGTTTGTTATATTGTTTGTCTGAGAATGGACATGTTTGTTATATTGTTTGTCTGGGAATGGACATGTTTGTTATATTGTTTGTCTGGGAATGGACATGTTTGTTATATTGTTTGTCTGAGAATGGACATGTTTGTTATATTGTTTGTCTGAGAATGGACATGTTTGTTATAATGTTTGTCTGAGAATGGACATGTTTCATCCATGACTTGCACACAGATTTCTGACCAATGGCATGCATGGTGTGGAGCGCTTCACCCTCAGCTTCAAAACTGACTTTAGAGGTAACCTTCACAGGCATGTCGTGCTTGGCATCTCCCACAGAGGATGCTACGGAGCAATCGGCATGAGCCGTCGTGATGACCTCATGTACAAACCTGTTGAGTTCAAGGTCTGTCCTTAAAATGTATATCAATTGCATATGTAACTTACACGATCTATCTGTTATGGTTCCTTTGTCTGTCTTCATGTCTTTGTTTATGCGCACCAGATTCCTTTGTCTTCTCTTCATGTCTTTGTTTATGCCCACCAGATTCCTTTGTCTTCTCTTCATGTCTTTGTTTATGCCCACTAGATTCCTTTGTCTTGTCTTCATGTCTTTGTTTATGTGCACCAGATTCCTTTGTCTTCTCTTCATGTCTTTGTTTATATGCACCAGATTTCTTTGTCTTCTCTTCATGTATTTGTTTATGTGCACCAGATTCCTTTGCCTTCTCTTCCTGTCTTTGTTTATGCACACCAGATTAAAATTGGGCATTGTTATAAACAAACTTTTATCATAGTAACATTTGCCTCCATGTGACCTGGTATGTATTTCTCAGTATGTGTTTATGTCTGCTATGTTTTGGTGCTCTTCTGTCAGTAAACTTACTCCAGTTTCTTTGAGATTAGGGTGACGAGAGAGAATATGTCAGAAGAAACAACTATGTGAGTCTAGTGAGTGAGGTGAGTAAAGAGCTTGTGTATCAAATATGTTTAATGATAAAAAATAACAAACAGCCATTAATTTGCAGTTAAATCTCTCACCTTTCAAACATAATTTAGTTTGTATATGGAGTAGTTTACATAGAAAGCCACACAAACTCTCCTTTCAAACAGATTTCAGTTTGTATGAGGGTTGATTGATACGTTCTCGGCATAAGGTACAAATACTTGAAACACACAGTTGATATTACATGCATTTGTACATCAGGTTAATATAAGATTAAACATCAAGTTTCAAGAAATTAACTGCAAACAATTTTTTTTTACAGTCTACTGAAGTGGTAAGGGGTGGCAGAAATTGAGAAAGTGGTTACCTCATCGAGCAGTCATTCACTATTTCTGCATCAAGGGCTTATCATCGAAGAAGATCCATGAGGATATGGTAGAGACTCTAGGGGAGAGTGCCCCTTCTTACAGCACAGTGAAGAAATGAGCAGCTGAATTCAAACATGGAAAGGAGAGTCTGGAAGATGATTCCCGTCCAGGAAGACAAAGAATGGTAACCACCGATGAAACCATCAGCAGAATCCAAGACATTCTAATGGAGGATCAACGACTAACTGAGTAGTACATTGCTACTGAGTTGTGGTACCCGGGATCTGCAAAGAATAGGACCACTGTACCCTACCATGCATGATCGTAAAAGGCGACTAAGGAGGGTTCAGCATAGGGCCAGCAACCCTATCTGGTAAAAAAACTATCAGACTGCTACAGAAACGGAAGCAAGGGAAAAAGCAAATGCAGGTGGAAGGAGAAATACTTATCAGGAAACTGAGCCCATGATGGTTGTGGATGAAAGCCAGCCACTGGAAGTCCCCAGCCCGACTGCAGACCTCCTGGAACCGAAACATAAGATGCAAATAGGCAGCTGGAATGTAAGAACACTAAACCAGACTGGAAAACTAGCACAAACCATCAAGGAAATGCACAGATATAAACTAGACATACTAGGAATACAAGAAGCAAGATGGACAGGACAAGGCAGAAGGAAATTAACAACACAGCACACAGAAGATACAATAATATGGTCAGGTAAAGAAGATCTTCATGAAGGAGGAGTAGCATTGATTATAACAAAAGAAGCATCAAGAGCATTGCTTCTTCTTCTTCTTCTTCGTTCGCATTGTCTGTCTATATCTGCAGTCCTGTCTCTTGGATAAATTTCACTGTTTTTTGTAACTCATGTATGGAACCGTAGAGCTTATCTTCTTTAGTGGTTTCACTGGGCCAGTAATTATTTCTCAGTGTCTCGTAGTTGATGCAGTTCTGGAGGATATGTTCCACAGTTTGGGGCACCTGGGCACATGTACATAGATTAGTAGTACCAACCTTAAACTTTGTATACATATGACTTCGGAGTCGGCTGTGTCCTGTTTGGAGACGGAAGATGGTGACTTGTTCCTTTCTGTTTAGCATGTGATAGTCATCATGTGGTGGTGTTTGTGGCTTCCTGTAGGTTTTTATCATGCTTTTCTTCTGATTATAGGTGAGTGGTATGTCTGGTTGCTCCATTTCAGTGCCCTCTTTGGCCAGATGGTCAGCTTTCTCATTGCCTGGTATCCCACAGTGGGAGGGAATCCATTGCAAAGTGACTCCATGTTGTAAGCCAATTTTTGACAAGGCATCTTTAAGGTCTGGTAGTTTGTTGCACTGAAGAGCTTCCAGTACTGATCTTGCATCTGTGAGAATTACTACAGGACATGTATCAATTCTGGAGTCTGATAGTTTTTCAACTGCAGCAATAATTGCCCTAACTTCTGCATCAAAGTTGTTGCAGTATTTACCAGTGGGTATGGAAATCTTGTCAATGGTGTTGTTTGGATATTCAATATATGCTCCTGCCCCTCCATTCTTTATGGCATTATGTGCAGATCCATCTGTATACACACGTATCCAGGTGTCACATGGATATTTGTCATCTAGAACACTAAGTGTGGCTGTTGATCTTACAAGACTGCTCTGCATCTCACCATTCTGCACACCTTTCACTTCAGTCTGAATAGTTATTTGTGTATAATCTGCTTCTTTCCATGGTGTATGCTCTGGTACAGATGATAATGGAGTGACTACAGTTGGAAGGTCAGGTATCAGCTTACGCATACGCTTGGCCTGATGAATGAAGCTGCTTCTTTTAAGCCGTCCTAATGCCAAGTTATTGAATCTCTCCTTCAGGGGATGGCTTACAGAGCTAAGGAATTTTTCTCCCATGGTCATGACCTTTGTGTCTCTACGTTCCTTTAGCGGTTGAACACCAACTATTTTCTGCATTTCTACTATTGGTGTGGACCTCATGGCACCTGTGATAATCCGTAGTGACTGATTTTGAACCTTGTCTAGATTATGCAACGTAGTGTTTGATGCTGTGCACCAAGATGTTGAGCCATATTCTAAATGTGGTAGAATACTTTGCTGATATACATTCTTGAGGATTCTTTCACTAGCTCCCCATGTGGTTCCACTCAATTTTCTTAATATGGCTAGTTTTCTTCTGGCTTTTGCTTCTGCACTGTTGATGTGTTGCTTCCAGGTCAGTTTTGAGTCAAGAGTCACTCCTAAGTAAGTGGGTTGGTTGTCCATCCTTAAGGGTATTTCATTTACAAAGATCTTACCTGCTTTCTGTTTAGATGAGAGGGTGAACAGAGTGGCACTTGATTTCTCTGTGTTGATACTTACACACCATTTGTTTGTCCATGATGTCAAGATGTCTGCTGCTCTTTGGAGTCTCTGTGTAGCAACTGTCGCATATTCATCTGTACACCACATGACCAGATCATCTGCATACAGTGCTGCTTTGATTCCATAGGGAAGTTCCTTGACCAGGTCATTAATGAATACAAGGAATAGTGTAGGTGAAAGAGCATGCTGAAATGGACCCCAATAAATGAGAGATTATTATATGCACGGTTCAACTCAAGATTCACGAAGCTGTCTATTATAGTTTGTTATGCACCAACAGAAGCAGCTGAAGAGGAATTAAAAGAAGATTTTTACAACAGCCTCCAAGCAACAGTAGAAACAATACCCAAGCATGATATGCTACTCATCTTGGGCGACTTCAATGCAAAAGTAGGTGAAGGAAATGAAGATAGAAGAATAATCATGGGAAGAGAAGGAATCGGAGAAATAAATGAAAATGGAGAAAGACTGTGCAGTTTCTGTGAAGAAAACATGATGACCATCGGAGGGACAATTTTCCAACACAAAACATCCATAAGGTGACTTGGAGGTCACCAGATAAAACCACAGAAAACCAAATTGATCACATACTAATTAACAACAAGTGGAAACGGTCACTACAAGATGTGCGAGTAAGGAAAGGAGCAGATGTAGGAAGTGATCACAACCTTCTGGTAGCAAAAATAAACTAAAATTAAGGAAAGCCAAAATCGGAGAACACAGAAAGTTACATTTTGATACAAGAAAACTGATAGACCAGCAAACAAGAAATGAATTCTCAATAGTACTTAAGAACCGCTTCAGTGTCCTACAAGACGAAGCAGAAATGTCCATATTAGAGTTCAATAAAACACTACAGGAAACAGCAAAAGAGGTGCTGGGATATCGGAAAAGGAGAAAAGAGGAATGGATAAGCGAGACCACATGGGAAAAGATAGAGCAAAGAAAAGAAATCAAGGGAAAATTACTGAACACAAAATCACAACGGCTTAAAGAACGAGTTTTAAGTAATTATGCACAAAAAGACAAAGAAGTGAAGGAATCATGCTGTCAAGATAAACGTCAATATTATGACAACTTAGCAGAAACAGCAGAGAAAGCAGCATATACAAATGACATGAAAACCATATATAAAATCACAAAGCAGATGACAGGTAACTTCAACACAAGATGTGAAAGTGCAGTAAGAACACAAATGGACAACTGGTCAGTGGAGAAAGAGAAAAAATTGAAAGATGGAGGGAACACTTTAATACCCTACTAAACAGAACACAAGGAGCACAAACAATAGACATACCTGAAGCAAAAACGGAACTAAACATCAATACAGGACCAATAACAATAAATGAAGTAAAGGAGGCGATAAAGAAGCTAAAATCAGACAGGGCACCAGGTGAAGATGAAGTGACTGCTGAGATGTTGAAAGCAGAAGAAATAGAAACACCAAAACAACTTTGCCAGATATTACAACAAATTTGGGATTTAGAAAAAGCCCCAGAGGAGTGGAAAACTGGTCTTATAGTAAAACTACCAAAGAAGGGTGACCTCAGAGATTGCGGGAACTGGAGAGGCATTACCCTACTGCCACTCACCAGTAAAGTATTTTGCAGAATAATCATCAACAGAATTGTACCAACACTTGAGGAAAAACTTCGGAAAGAGCAGGCAGGATTTAGGAAAGGAAGATCATGCATAGACCATATATTTGTACTTAGACAAATATTAGAACAGGCAAATGAGTGGCATAGTACAACATATGCATTATTCATAGATTTTGAGAAAGCCTTTGACAGTGTCAACAGAGATGCACTGTGGAAAATCCTAAGATGGCATGGCCTCCCCCATAAAATAGTAAATGTAATCAAAGCCCTATACGAGGGTTTTCAGTGCAAAGTTATCTGTGGAGAACATACCTCCAGCAGCTTTAGGGTACAAACAGGAGTGAAACAGGGATGTGTACTATCACCAACATTATTTATCTTGGCAGTAGACTGGTTAATGAAGGAGGCAACATCAGACAAACGCAGAGGATTACAATGGACCCTTGACACAGTGCTGGAGGACCTTGACTTTGCGGACGACATTTGTCTATTATCAAGCAGTCACAAAGATATGCAAGATAAAATAAACAAGCTAACTCAGAATGCAAACAACATAGGACTAAAGATCAATGTAGGAAAGACAAAGTTAATGAAGCAAAATGTGAACAACAGAAATGTACTCAGAGTAGATAACAAGTTAGTGGAGGAGGTCAACGAATTTGTATACCTTGGCAGCAGAGTAGTAGAAAATGGAGACAGCACAGAGGACATCAACAGCAGACTTACTAGAGCAAACCAGGCTTTTGCAATGCTGCAGAATAATGGAAATCAAATAAACTAAGCATAAATATAAAAATCAGGATATTTAAGAGTAATGTTCTAAGTGTACTACTCTATGGAAGTGAATGCTGGAAAATCACCAAAACCATAGAAAACAAGTTGAATTCTTTCCAGACTAAATGTTTACGAAGAATTAGAAAAATATTTTGGCCAAACACCATAAGAAATAACATCTTATTAGCAGAAATGCAGATGAAACCACTGACAACAATTATTGAGGAAAGACGATGGCGATGGTTGTGACATGTGCTCCGAATGACTGACAACTCACTACCAAAAATAGCACTAAGATGGACACCACAGGGGAGCAGAAGTAAGGGTACACCAAAAGAGACATGGAGAAGAACAACAGAAAGGATGTTGAGCAATAGAGGGCTCACCTGGGCAAGAGCAGAAAAAAAGGCGAAGGACAGGCATTTGTGGAAAACCCTTGTGGAAGCCCCATGTGCCCTGGGCACTTAAGGTTCAGAGAGAGAGAGAGAGAGACTGAGTTGGGCATCTCCCAGGAACGTGTTCATGCCATTATTCACAATGATCTTCAAATGACAATGGTCTCTGCTCGATGGGTCCCAAAACTTCTTGGAGCTGATCACAAATGACAGCATCTCAACATGTCAAGAGACAATCTTGGCCATTTTTCTGCAGATCCTGAAAAGTTTCTTCAGCACTTTGTGTCTGTGGATGAGACTTGGTTTCATCATTTTCAACCAGAAACCGAAGAACAGTCAAAACAGTGGAAACATCATGGATCTCCACCTCCAAAGAAAGCAAGGGTGGTTCTGTCTGCAGGCAAAGTGATGGATTCCATCTTTTGGAATTCAGAAGGTGTGGTATTGATAGAATATCTTCAAAAGGGCAGAACGGTCACCGGGACCTATTGCACTAATCTTGTGAAGCAGCTGCAGGTCAGATTGAAGGAAAAGAATCGAGGGAAATTGATAAGAGGAGTCATCTTTCATCAAGACAATGCTCCAGCTCACAACTCGGCGGTGGCTATGATTGCCATTCATGAACGTGGCTTCCAGCTTCTTGAACATCCTCCTTATTCTCCAGATCTGGCCCCTTTGGACTGTTACCTGTTTACCAAACTCAAAAAGGAGCTCAGTGGCCAGAAATTTGCTTCAGGTGATGACATCATCCATGCTGTAGACCAATTTTTACAGGCACAAGATGCTGACTTTTACAAAGAAGGGATCCATATGCCCCAGGATCGCTGGGCTAAGTGCATAAACTTGCAGGGGGACTATGTCGAGAAATAACCTGAAAAAGTTGTCCACAAATAATCCATTGTACCTTATGCCAAGAACTTATCAATCACCCCTCATATATAGAGTAGTTTACATAAAATGTCACACAAACTCTCTCTCCTTTCAAACAGAATTCAGTTTGTATATAGAGTAGTTTACATAGAAAACCACATAAACTCTACAGATATCATAACAGTCTTTAGACTGGAGATAGCATGCTGCAGATTTGTGTGTCATAACAGTCTTTAGACTGGAGATAGCATGCTGCAGACTTGTGTGTCATAACAGTCTTTAGACTGGAGATAGCATGCTGCAGACTTGTGTGTCATAACAGTCTTTAGACTGGAGATAGCATGCTGCAGACTTGTGTCATAACAGTCTTTAGACTGGAGATAGCATGCTGCAGACTTGTGTGTCATAACAGTCTTTAGACTGGAGATAGCATGCTGCAGACTTGTGTGTCATAACAGTCTTTAGACTGGAGATAGCATGCTGCAGACTTGTGTGTCATAACAGTCTTTAGACTGGAGATAGCATGCTGCAGACTTGTGTGTCATAACAGTCTTTAGACTGGAGATAGCATGCTGCAGATTTGTGTGTCATAACAGTCTTTAGACTGGAGATAGCATGCTGCAGATTTGTGTGTCATAACAGTCTTTAGACTGGAGATAGCATGCTGCAGACTTGTGTGTCATAACAGTCTTTAGACTGGAGATAGCATGCTGCAGATTTGTGTGTCATAACAGTCTTTAGACTGGAGATAGCATGCTGCAGATTTGTGTTCCATACAATGACCTAACAGCCTAAAACATGACCCCAGAAAAAAGAGCATTACGAGAAACTGTAGAGGACATAATGAAGAACTTCGGATTAGATTCATGGAGATAAACTGTCTCCTTGTTTAGATGGCTGAAATACAAAACTACACAGAAAAAGTCTAGGATTGTTGGATATGCAGTGAGTGAGGTCCAACAGTTGTGTAGTGTCAGAATAATCTCCAGAAGATGATTTTCTTTTCTTATTGACTCTCCAGACTCTGGCTGATCTTGTCTTTGACTTTGAGAGATGCTATAAAAAGTGTAAGTTGAATGTCAGACTACATCCTTGATATGACATAAATAACTTTAGTTCATATTGTCAGGCTAATTCTTTGTGACAGCAGCCTGTGATGTGAAAAGAGTTTCAGATTTCTTGAAAACATGCTTGTGCATAAATAACATGATAAGATATGATAACGCTGTGATGATTTATTCATATTTAGTCAGTAAAGGTTTATGTATAGAGAGATAGCGTACATGCTGTAAAGGTTGATTTATACTAGTATATATGTCAAGATGGTCTGTTTATACTGGGATAGATAGTATATATGTCAAGATGATCTGTTTATACTGGGATAGATAGTATATATGCCAGGATGGTCTGTTTATACTGGAATAGATAGTATATATGTCATAAGAAGACGTAAGTTGGAGAACCTGACAATCACTGGAAAACTCAGTGGGAAAAATTACATGTTTCTGTAGCAACAGTATCTTAAGGATTGGGAGAGGTAGTTAACAATTCTAATTCTATGCTTACAGGGATAGTGTATGTCATGAAAGTCTATGTATACTAAAATAGTGTATATGTCATGAAGGTTTATGTATACTGGGATAGTATATATGTCATGAAAGTCTCTATTTACTTAGACTATATACTATAAAGATCTATGTCTACTGGGATATATTATATGCCATTTTAGACAGCTTTTGTTACTGAACATTTAAATTGCTCTTAAACTTTACAGTATTAATGTTATTGTGAATAATAAATTTGTTCTTAAGTATTGACAGTAATACATTATCCTGTCTATGTAGTGGAGCCTGATTAGCAGCTGAAAGAATAAAGCTTTGTAATAATAAGATCAGTATAACATTTCAGTTCCAATTTCCTATGTACAGACTGGCACACAGTGAAGAAGGTCAAGGTTGGACTGCCCATAATACATGACCAGCACTCCTACCAGGTCATCAACTGGAAGGTCAGGGTTATGTTAAGTTGTCACCTATGTTAGTTTTGTTAAGTTCTAGAACAGTTTATGTCAGACTGAAAGAAAACCACAAAAATACAGAGGCTTACTTGGTTTCTATGTATGCTGTCACAGAAGTCAAAGACAGAACATTCACCTCAGATCTTTCTGCCATCACTGGAATCATAAACAGAACATTTACCTCATTCTTTCTTCCATCACTGAAATCATATGATGATCTTGTCTGCTGTCACTAAGGTAATAAAGGGAATATATGTCACATATCTTTTCTACAGTTACTATGTAAAGTAAAAAAAGATCTCTCTGGTATTTTTCATGACTCCAATAACTGCAAAAAAAAAAGTAAAGTAAAAAAGTAAAGTAAGAGTCATGAGAAGAACATATACCAGAGAGATCTCTTTTTTTTACAGTTCTTGGAGTCATGAAAAGAATCAGAGTCTTCTCTTGAAGTTTTCAGAATTGTGAAAAATACCAGAGAGATCTTTTTTTTTTTTTTGCAGTTATTGGAGTCATGAAAAATACCAGAGAGATCTTTTTTTTTTTTTTTGCAGTTATTGGAGTCATGAAAAATACCAGAGAGATCTTTTTTTTTTTTTTTGCAGTTATTGGAGTCATGAAAAATACCAGAGAGATTTTTTTTTCTGCAGTTATTGGAGTCACAAGATGATCATGTTGTAAAGATCTTACAGTCATCCTTGTCAAAGCTTCAAGTAAACCTGGTGCCCACTGATGATCATATATCACATTTCTACATACATACAGGATTCAGCGTAAAGCATAGCTGGATTTAATTGACATAGTGCACAGAAACTGAATCTTATATCTTATATCCTTCCCGTGCCGTTAAATGTCACATAGAAACTGAATACATGTGAAAAAAAACATGACGTCAGAGATGCAACAGACAAATGGTAACTTTTAACAACGGCTTCTTGACAAACACAACATCGTGGATTCACCGTTGAAAGCTATTTTAAAAGTGGAGAATCATCTATTGCTGTACAACAAGTTTCGTCGCCATTTTGAGTTGCATCCCCGTGATAATGTCCCCAATTGAAGAAAAATTTTGAGGTGGGTCAAAAACTTTAAGGAAACCGCCAGTTGCCTTAATAGCAAGTCTACTGGTCGTCCAAGAACTCAACAGACAGCTGAACGAATTCAAGAAATCCACAATGCATTGCTACGTAACCCTTGGTGATCAGCTGTTAGGCACACTTTGGCACTTGGTATGTCAGATTGCTCGCTACGTCACATCATTCATAATCATCTACATTTCCACCCTTACAAGTTGCAAGTTGTGCAGCAACTGAATGATCTGGATAAAATTAACTAACCTGACTTTGCTACCAATTTTCTAGCACGCATTGAAGAAGTACAAATTTGCTCAATAACCTCATATTGTCTGATGAAGCACATTTTGAGCTGTCAGGAAGTGTGAACAAGCAGAACTTCATATACTGGTCAGCTGAAAATCCACAATTACTGCATGAGAAACCGATCTATAGTGAACAAGTAACAGTGTGGTGTGGTATTGCATCATTCGGCATCATTGGCCCATATTTTTTGGAAGACAAAGACAGGCATCCTCTTACTGTTAATAGCGGTCACTATGTGCAGATACTAACTGAATACTTCATTCCAGAGTTGGCCAGTAGAAATAAGAGACTATTATGGTTTCAGCAAGATGGAGCAACTGCCCACACAGCCCATGGCCATGCTGCGACAAGCATTTCCCAATCGTCTTATTTCCAGATTTGGGGATATTCATTGGCCGGTAAGGTCACCAGATTTGTCGCCCACAAACTTCTTTTTTTGTAGGGGGGGTACCTCAAGAACATGGTGTATGCTAATCGACCACAGTCAGTTGCAGACTTAAAGGATCGAATCCCAGACATCATTCACATTATCCCTTTGAACATGTTAAATGGTGTTATGTAGGAATTTTCCAGATGCCTGGCTGAATGTATCAAATGTAATGGCAGTCATCTAACCGATGTAATTTTTAAAACCTAAAAATGATTGTCAGTAATAATAAAATTACCCACTTTTCTGAATTTCATTTCACTTTTCAGTATGCTGCTTACTTTGTTTTCCATTTTTAAAATCCAGCTATGCTTTATCCCGGATCCTGTACATATACAAGTATATATTTGATACATATCGATATATATATATATATATATTTGATACATATATATATATATATATATATATATATATATATATGTATTTGTATAGTAAAAACAGGATATGGTCTTGAATTATCTGTCATAAATAATGATGGACTTGAGGGTTTTTGGATTCATTCATTCATTCGCATGTCCCATGTGGAACTTTGCCTCCCTAACAGCACTCTTGTAGGCCTCTCTGTTGTGAGCAAGATGCCCTGCTGCTGAGACATCCATTTGCAGATCGTCAACGATGTCTTGCAGCCATCTTTCGCCTTGGTCTTCCTCTTTTTCTTTTTCCCATTATGTACCCTTCCAAGACTGTTTTCTCTAGATTACAATGACATTTAATATGTCCAAAATATTGAAGTTTTCTCTATTTAATCCTCTTTACTAGCCAGCCTTCTTCAATATTAAGTTCTTGTAATATAGATATATTTGTTCTTTTTTGTGTCCATGATATTTGAAAAACTCTTCTGTAGCATTTACATTCAAAGGCATTTATGTGTTTCTCAGCTGTTTTGTTAATGTCCAGGTCTCACAGGCATATGTTGCGATGGGAAAGATGCATGCCCTTAATAATCTTATTGTTGTAGTTCTGTCTGTTTCTCTCCACAGATTCTTTAGTTGTTTTACTTTCTGAAGAGCGATAGATGTCCTCCTTTTAATTTCCCTCATTGTATCTCCATTATTAGTTAGCAGTGTTTTTGGATTATCTGTCATAAATAATGATGGACTTGAGAGTTTTTGGATTATCTGTCATAAATAATGATGGACCTGATGGTTTTTGGATTATCTGTCATAAATAATGGTGGACTTGAGAGTTTTTGGATTATCTGTCATAAATAATGAAGAACTTGAGAGTTTTTGGATTATCTGTCATAAATAATGATGGACCTGATGGTTTTTGGATTATCTGTCATAAATAATAATTGACTGGAGCTGTGTCTAATGTCATGGTGGAGGCTTTCAAGCACAAACTTTGAGTCATGTTGAAAGGAGCCTAGGGCAGACAATGTAGAGCAGATCTTATTTCAAAGCTGACAATGTATAGCAGATATGATGTCAAAGCAGACAGTGTAGAGCAGATCTGATATAAAAGCAGACAGTGTAGAGCAGATCTTATAACAAAGCAATCAATGTAGAGCAGATCTAATATCAAAACTGACAATGTAGAGCAGATCTTATTTCAAAGCTGACAATGTAGAGCAGATCTTATTTCAAAACTGACAATGTAGAGCAGATCTTATATCAGAGCAGACAGTGTAAAGCAGATCTTATTTCAAAGCAGACAATGTAGAGCAAATCTTATTTCAAAGCTAACAGTGTAGAGCAGATCTTACATCAAAGCAGACAAAGTGGAGCAGATTTTATATCAAAGCAAACAATGTAGAGCAGATCTTATTTCAAAGCTGATAATGTAGAACAGATCTTATTTCAAACATGACAATGTAGAGCAGATTTTATATCAAAGCAGACAATACAGAATAGATGTTCTATCAAAACAGTCAAACAGGTCTTATATATATATATAAAAAAGTAGAACAGATCCTATATGCAAGCAGACAATGTAGCAGATCTTATGTCAAAACAGTCAAAGTAGAACATAACTTAAACAAACAGTGCAGAACAAAAATGAAAATAATTTTATGTCATGTGAGGAGTCAAGAAATGTGTGATGTTTTAACTCAGAGTTTTAAAATAATATGTCATTTGCCAATTTTGATTCAGGACTTGATGTGTTTTACCATGTCCATGTGTCATTCACAAATTATATGTTGATGTTAATTATTTACAGAATGATCATTTATTGGACATATCAGTTAAAAAAAAATACACATAACATAATCTAAACTACAGACAAAATAGATAAAAACTAAAGCTTGGAAAGAAAAAAATATATATATAAGGTATATATCTTTACATATTTTTAGGCTGTTTTGGTCAATTTGTCCAAGTCAAGTAAGAAGGAGTCCACTCATGAATTGGACATGTACGCTCGTAGGATGAAAAGTTTGGTAAGTTCACAAATATATATACTTTCGCCATCTTAGAAGATGGCAGAACTGATGTCCAACAGCTGCCAGCATACACTGTTCTGGCATCATTTACTGCGGAGCATTTTCTTTCATGATTCTGGTCACAGGAACAGCAAGCCATATCTACATTACAAGGTCCAGTCTACTTGCTCTTGCATCTCCTGTCTGTCAGTCTGACCCTCACTGCTCCTTGGAACTCCTAAAATAGTATTCCGTTCTGTGTGATTTACTGAATACTAATGTTCTTTTATATAACCCGCATTTACTTCGCCATCCTTCCAGAACTTTTACTCCGTGCAATTCACATTCACGCAAAAAAAGATAACTTCTGAGCTTCACCAAAACATGAGATTCATAACTCCATGAAGTTGACAGGTCATAAACAACATAACCTTGAACTTTCATTCCTAAAACAAACAATTAAAACTCTAAAATTAAATTTAGACTATTAAGTCAGCGCATGTAGTTGACACTTAAGAAACTTTCCCTAACAAAACTCGTAAAAAAAATCCCAAGAAATTCCGCTACCTGCTCAAAATTACTAGAGCCAAGAAACTTTTCTCTTGGAATCTCATGCAAAATAACATTAAGTGATTACAATTTTGTCTGCCATTGCAGACATGGACAGGCTAAATCACGTGCTGAACTATGTGAACTATACAAGGGAAATGGTGCATTTAGTTCAGATCTAAGGGCTTAAACATATGTGACTATATAATATTTCAAAGCTGACAATGTAGAGCAGATCTTATTTCAAAGCTTACAATGTAGAGTAAATCTTATTTCAAAGCTGACAATGTAGAGCAGATCTTATTTCAAAGCTGACAGTGTAGAGCAGATTTTATATCAAAGCAGACAATGTAGAGCAGATCTTATTTCAAATCAGACAATGTAGAGCAGATCTTATTTTAAAGCAGACAATGTAGAGCCTATCTTATATCAAAGCAGACAATACAGAATTGATGTTCTATCAAAACAGTCAAACAGGTCTTATATAAATAAAAAAAAAGTAGAACAGATCCTATATGCAAGCAGACAATGTAGCAGATCTTATGTCAAAACAAAGTAGAACATAACTTAAACAAATAGTGCAGAACAAAAATGAAAATAATTTTTGTCATATGAGCAGTCAAGAAATATGTGATGTTTTAACTCAAAGTTTTAAAATAATGTGTCATTTGCCAGTTTTGATTCAGGACTTGATATTTTTACCATGTCCATTTGTCATTCACAAATTATATTTTGATGTTAATCATTTACAGAATGATCATTTATTGGACATATCGGTAAAAAAAAAACATACACATAATGTAATCTAAACTACAGACAAAATAGATAAAAACTAAAGCTTGGAAAGAAAAAAAAAAAATATATATATATATATATATATATATATATATAAGGTATATATCTTGACATATTTTTAGGCTGTTTTGGTCAATTTGTCCAAGTCAAGTAAGAAGGAGTCCACTCATGAATTGGACATGTACGCTCGTAGGATGAAAAGTTTGGTAAGTTCACAAATATATATACTTTCACCATCTTAGAAGATGGCAGAACTGATGTCCAACAGCTGCCAGCATACACTGTCTGGCATCATTTACTGCAGAGCATTTTCTTTCATGATTCTGGTCAAAGAAACAGCAAGCCATATCTACATGACAAGGTCCAGTCTACTTGCTCTTGCATCTCCTGTCTATCAGTTTGACCCTCGCTGCTCCTTGGAACTCCTAAAATAGTATTCCGTTCTGTGTGATTTACTGAATATTAACGTTCATTTATATAACCCGCATTTACTTCGCCATCCTTCCAGAACTTTTACTCCGTGCAATTCACATTCATGCAAAAAAAGACAACTTCTAAGCTTCACCAAAACATGAGATTCATAACTCCATGAAGTTTACAGGTCATAAACAACATAACCTTGAACTTTCATTCCTAAAACAAACAATTAAAACTCTAAAACTAAAGTTAGACTGTTAAGTCAGCACAGATGTTAAGTCAGCACAGATGTTAAGTCGGCACAGACATTCCAATTGTTGACACTTAAGAAACTTTCCCTAACAAAACTCGTAAAAAAAACCCCAAGAAATTCCGCTACCTGTTCAAAATTACTAGAGCCAAGAAACATTTCTCTAGGAATCCCATGCAAAATAACATTAAGTGATTACAATTTTGTCTGCCGTTGCAGACACGGACAGGCTAAATCACGTACTGAACTATGTGAACTATACAAGGGAAATGGTGCATTTAGTTCAGATCTAAAGGACTTAAACATATGTGACTCTATAATAATGTTTAATATTTCAGATCAACAAAACAAATCGATCTTAAATGATCTCATCTAAACAGCATGGTAAATACTGTTATACTCCAGCATTAAGTCACTCTCTATTTCATTACTTCTTTTGCCAGCTTATTCCTGTTGTCATGACTGAGTGTAAGAGTAAAAAAAAAAAAAACGGTAAAGGTATTCCTCTCATGACTTAGAGGCACATAGGGATGTGGTTTCAGTGCCCATATTTTCCTTGACCTGTCAGCACGCTAGAGGGTGATATGGTCAGTATCACACCTGGCTGCCTTTCCTTCCCCAACTCTAGAAGAAGTCAGGTACCCATTTCTACAGCTGGGTAAGAATGGCAGAATCAAAATGGAGGCTTCCAGTCACTGAGGATTCTTGGCAGTGCTGTGGAGTATGTGTAGCAGTTCTGATAAATCTTTCCAGGGAGAAGATCAAAGCACATGCATACATTAATATCAGCTTGTCATGCACATATGTCTTATATGCTTATTTATGTAATAGTAGGATGCTTGAGTGACATAGTTGTTAGTGCTCTTACTTCTCACAGTATTACCTCTCATAGTCTTACCTCTCACACAGTCTTACTTCTCACAGTATTACCTCTCATAGTCTTACCTCTCACACAGTCTTACTTCTCACACAGTCTTACTTCTCACACAGTCTTACTTCTCACAGTATTACCTCTCATAGTCTTACCTCTCACACAGTCTTACTTCTCACACAGTCTTACCTCTCAACACAGTCGTATCTCTCACACAGTCTTACTTCTCACACAATCTTACTTCTCTCATAGTCTTACCTCTCACACAGTCTTACTTCTCACACAGTCTTACCTCTCACACAGTCTTACTTCTCACACAGTCTTACCTCTCAACACAGTCGTATCTCTCACACAGTCTTACTTCTCACACAATCTTACTTCTCTCATAGTCTTACCTCTCACACAGTCTTACTTCTCACACAGTCTTACCTCTCACACAGTCTTACTTCTCACACAGTCTTACCTCTTACACAGTCTTATCTCTCACACAGTCTTACCTTTCACACAGTTTTACCTCTCACATAGTCTTACTTCTCACACAGTCTTACCTCTCTCATAGTCTTACCTCTCACACAGTCTTACCTCTTTCATAGTCTTACCTCTCACACAGTCTTACTTCTCACACAGTCTTACTTCTCACACAGTCTTACTTCTCACACAGTCTTTCCTCTCACACAGTCTTGCTTCTCACACAGTCTTACTTCTCACACAGTCTTACTTCTCACACAGTCTTACTTCTCACACAGTCTTACTTCTCACACAGTCTTACCTCTCTCATAGTCTTACCTCTCACACAGTCTTACCTTTCACACAGTTTTACCTCTCACATAGTCTTACCTCTCACATAGTCTTACTTCTCACATAGTCTTACCTCTCACACAGTTTTACCTTTCACATAGTCTTACTTCTCACACTGTCTTACCTCTCATAGTCTTACCTCTCATGCAGTATTACTTCTCACACTGTCTTACCTCTCACACAGTCTTACCTCTCACATAGTCTTACCTCTCACATAGTCTTACCTCTCACATAGTCTTACCTCTCACACAGTTTTACCTCTCACATAGTCTTACCTCTCACATAGTTTTACCTCTCACATAGTCTTACCTCTCACACAGTCTTACCTCTCACATAGTCTTACCTCTCACACAGTCTTACCTCTCACATAGTTTTACCTCTCACACAGTCTTACCTCTCACATAGTCTTACCTCTCACACAGTTTTACCTCTCACACAGTTTTACCTCTCACATAGTCTTACCTCTCACATAGTCTTACCTCTCACTCAGTTTTACCTCTCATGTAGTCTTACCTCTCACGTAGTCTTACCTCTCATATAGTCTTACCTCTCACATAGTCTTACCTCTCACTCAGTTTTACCTCTCACATAGTCTTACCTCTCACACAGTTTTACCTCTCACATAGTTTTACCTCTCACATAGTCTTACCTCTCACTTAGTCTTACCTCTCACTCAGTTTTACCTCTCACATAGTCTTACCTCTCACATAGTCTTACCTCTCACATAGTCTTATCTCTCACATAGAAGTGGTGACTCAAGTTCGGTCAGAAGTGCCCCTGTCATCAACTTTAGAAATGAAAGGCCAGCTCTTGAAGCTGGGAAAGGAATACCAGCCAAGCATGTTTACCATGCTGACCACATGTGCCTTCAGGCTGAGGACAGTTTGATCACAAACAGCTCACCCTAACTGCCTCTGTGACATGGCAGCTCACCCTAACTGCCTCTGTGACATGGCAGCTCACCCTAACTGCCTCTGTGACATGGCAGCTCACCCTAACTGCCTCTGTGACATGGCAGCTCACCCTAACTGCCTCTGTGACATGGCAGCTCACTCTAACTGCCTCTGTGACAAGATAGCTCACTCTAACTGCCTCTGTGACATGGCAAGACCATTTATTGTGTTTAATATTAATTACAGATGTGAGATTTCTACATGCCCGTGTCATATTATGAAAGTAATGCTGTTTATTTTTGTGTAGTTTTATGCTATAGAAATGACATAATTTTTTTTATATAAATGAGTCTTGTGCTGTAATGTGGATATTTAAGTAAACATGTTTTTGTTATAGAAATATTGTTGCATTGACATAAAATATTTTTATGGATGAAATTATGCTATATTTGTGTAAAAATAGTTTCTTGGTATAGAAGTAATTTATATTCTCTATAATGCGTTTGTATGGGAGCAAAAGTTTGTTGTGCCACATTGGAAGTATGGTTATCAGATCTAGCACACTAGAGCTGACCATGAGTCTGTCCCACCTCTTCTTTGGTGCTTCTAGTAACAGGCACAGGCTAATAAGGCATGACTGCTAGTAACAGACACAGGCTAATAAGGCATGCCTGCTAGTAACAGACACAGGCTAATAAGGCATGGCTGCTAGTAACAGACACAGACTAATAAGGCATGGCTGCTAGTAACAGACACAGACTAATAAGGCAGGGCTGCTAGTAACAGACACAGACTAATAAGGCATGGCTGCTAGTAACAGACACAGACTAATAAGGCAGGGCTGCTAGTAACAGACACAGACTAATAAGGCATGGCTGCTAGTAACAGACACAGGCTAATAAGGCATGGCTGCTATTTCTCTCTTTAATCCTCTTTACTAGCCAGCCTTCTTCAATATTAAATTCTTGTAGTATGGGTATATTTGTTCTTTTTTGTGTCCATGGTATTTGAAGAACTCTTCTGTAGCATTTACATTCAAAGACATTTATGTGTTTCTCAGCTCAATAAGTCCCTCGATATCCCAAGAGTTGGGGAGTTTCATGTACAGCAGGTAATGCTTATCATGAAGATGTAGAATTATAGGAAGCATAATGTATCTTGTATAATTACTTGCATGTTCCTGTTCTCCATATCTATCTAAAGCTGTAAGGAAGACACAGTTAAGTATACAGCATATAGCAAGGCATGTTTTATGAAGTTATTTCATGTTTTCTTTAATTACTGAATTTCTGGTCATTTCAGTGCCAAAGTTTTATTTTGTGAGAGTCCATCATCATCAGAAAATCAGAACCTGGTAATTGTTGTCAGTGTTGTGCATGCAACATACAACATTAGTTTGTTGTTGCTGTCATTTCCGATTTGTTGTAGTTTTTATGAATCATTCAACATACCATCATCTTCAGACAGTGTGAGACTGTATCCTTGGTGCAAGATCCATATTTCCTGTAAATCTTTGTCCAACATTCAATCTTTCTCTTTGTTTTTTTTTAAATCACAAACTTGGGCAGGTCTGAAGAACAAGTAGCTTCCATGCAGAATGTTTTGTTTTTTCTCATGTAACTCATTTGGTCTCACGACTGGCATAATTGATGTGGTCTCAAGATCAGTATGACTGATCTGGTCTCAAGACTGGCATAATTGGTGTGGTCTCAAGACTGGCATAATTGATGTGGTCTCAAGACCGGCATAATTGATGTGCTCTCAAGACTGGCATAATTGATGTGCTCTCAAGACTGGCATAATTGATGTGCTCTCAAGACTGGCATAATTGATGTGCTCTCAAGACTGGCATAATTGATGTGGTCTCAAGACTGGCATAATTGATGAGCTCTCAAGATCAGTATGACTGATCTGGTCTCAAGACTGGCATAATTGATTTGGTCTCAA
>CM019702.1:26249701-26264383 GCA_009760885.1 Achatina immaculata | reverse complement strand
ATCACAGAGATTCATTGTGGAGAATTTTAAGACTACATGGAATATCATCTAAAATTGTCAACATCATTAGAGATCTATACAACGGATATGTTTGTGCAGTCAAGACAGAAGAAGAAATGAGCGAATGGTTTCAGACTGAAACAGGAGTGAAACAAGGATGTATATTATCTCCAATGCTTTTTGGAATTGTAACAAACTTTATAATGAAAAGATGCTGTTCAGGTAAAACCGGCATTGATTGGGTACATGGGACCCAAACAGAAGATCTTGATTTTGCTGATGACATAACTCTTATCAGTGACAATGTAAAATCAATGCAGGACAAAATAGATTCCCTATCTTCCACCAGCATGCAGTATTAAATTAAACGGAAATATTCTAAAGCAGGTGCAGAAATTCAAATACCTTGGAGCAGTAATAACTTCAGATGGGAAATGCAGAACAGAAATTAGGAACAGAATAGGCCAAGCAAAGACTGCATTTCAGAGAATGAGAAACATATTAACCAACACATCTTTATCAATGAATGTTAGAAAACGAGTCCTAAAATGCTATATTGAACCTATCTTATTATATGGAAGTGAATCATGGACAATAGGCAAGTCTGCACAAAAATCATTGGAAGCAGCAGAAATGTGGTTTATTAGAAGAATGTTGCGAATCCCCTGGACAGCAAAAATAACTAATGAAGAATGTAGGAGAAGAGCTGGAGAGACAAAAAAACCTTGTCAAAAGATAAGGAAGAGAGGCAATGTACTTTCATAGGACATGCAATGAGAAGAGGGGGCATTGAAAATATTATAACAGCAGGAAAAATAGAAGGAAGAAGAGCAAGAGGAAGACCAAGAGAAATGATACTGGACAGTCTGACGAGATGGTGTGAGAGGAGATCACCAACTGACCTGATGGCCTGCATGAAGGATCCAACGCCAGTCGGCACGGCATATGATGATGATGATGATGATGATCTTCCTTGGCTAGCAAAATAAGTCTGGAAATTAACAAAGACAAAATAAAAATAATGAAACTTCTCATTAATCAAGAAGGAAAAATATACGTAGAAGGAACAGTTGTTGATGAAGTAAACTAATTTGCATATCTTGACAGCTACATAGACCAGGATGGTGACATCAGGAAGGAAGTTATAATTCGAATTGCAAAAGCATCATTGTCCTTCAAAAATCTTGAGAACATATGGAATTCAGAAGTTATAAGCACAAAAACCAAGTTAAGATTATTCAATTCAAATGTAATATCCACCCTCATTTATGCATGCAAAAGCTGGAAATCAACTAAAGAAACAGACAAGAAATTAGACTCTTTCGAAAACAAATGCCTAAGGAAAATACTTTGTCTAAAGTGGAATGAATTCAAGAACAACGCAGAGATAAGACAGACGAGCAAACAACAACCTGTCAGATGGCTGATCAGAAAAAGAAGATGGACATATGTCGGCCATGTGATGAGAAGAAACAATTAGAGAATATACCAAACCAAGCTATCAAGTGGAACACAACAGGCAGAAGAAAAAGAGGTAAACCAAGTGAAACTCTAAAGAGGGCATTGTTAAGCGAAGCCAGTTTAGTGGGCATAACATCCCTTGATGAAGTTGAAAGACTCGTCGAGAACAAGAAGTCTTGGCAAACAACTATGTGAGCCCTATGTGACGTTTAACGGCACAGGAAGGATGTAAGAAGAATATATTCATATATGAACTAATAAGTGATCAATATTAATTTGATTGACCAAAAAAAAAAAAGAAAGAAAGAAAACATTTTCACATTATTCATAAATAGTAGAGAAATATTTTTTAAAAATTAATAAGCAGTACAGAAACTTTGAAAATGTTCGAAAATAGTACAGACACTTTCCAGAATGTTTATAAACAACACGAAATATTTTACAAAATTAGAAAGCAGTACAGACAAACTTTTACATTGTTAGTAAATAGTCATTATCTTCATCATCATCAGGTGCCGTGCCGACTGGAGTTGGCTATTATGCTTCTCCAGAGCACACGATCCGTCATGCAGGCCATGATCTCAGTTGGTGATCTCCTCTCACACCATCCTGTCAGACTCTCCAGTATCATTTCTCTTGGTCTTTTGGATCTTCTTCCCTCTATTTTTCCGGTTGTTATAATATGTTCAACGCCACCTGTTCTCATTGCATGTCCTAAGAAAATACATTTTTCTCTCTTATTTGTTTGACAAGATTTTTTGGTGTCTCTCCAACCCTTCTCATTTGAAAGGCTCGCCGAAAACAGGAAATATTGGCGAACTACCTTTCGAGCTCTATGTGCCGTTTAACGGCACGGAAGGGATATAAGGTATATAAGAACTCTTCTCATACATTCTTCATTAGTTATTTTTGCTGTCCAGGAAATTCGCAACATTCTTCTAATAAACCACATTTCTTCTGCTTCCAATGATTTTGTGCAGACCTGCCTACTGTCCATGATTCACTTCCATATAACAAGATATGTTCAATATTGTATTTTAGGACTCATTTTCTAACATTCATTGATAAGGATGTGTTGGCTAATATGTTTCTCATTCTCTGAAATGCAGTCTTTGCTTGGCCTATTCTGTTCCTAATTTCTGTTCTACATTTCCCATCTGAAGTTATTACTGCTCCAAGGTATTTGAATTTCTGCACCTGCTTTAGAATAGTTCCGTTTAATTTTCTGCTGCATTTTTGTGGATTCTGTTTCTTAGATATTGCCATAGTCTCTGTCTTTTTTATTTTTAAAGTAAGGCCTTTCTGTTCACTTCCCTTAGAGACTTTATCGAATAGATTTTGCAGGTCTTGTTGGTTCTCAGCTATCAGTACTGTGTCGTAAGCATACAGAAGGTTGTTAATATTGTATCCTCCAATTTTTATGCCTGGTTCTGTGATGATCGTTCTTAGGATATTCCGCTGTACAGAGAAAAAAGGTCTGGAGATAGTACATATCCTTGTCGCATCCCTTGTTTTATAGGTTGATATTTTCCAGTTCTATTTTCAACTCGAATTGCTACTTCTTGCTGCCAGTATAGATGTTTTATAATCCTCAGTTTCTTGCCATCTATATTGATGTCTTCAAGCATTTTAATAATTTCATTATGGTTCACCTTGTTAAATGCCTTGGTGTAATCAATGAAGCATAAGTAGAGATCTTTCTGTACTTCTAAAGCTCTTTCTGTTAGTGTTCGTGAAGCATAAATGGCATTGTGTGTTCCATTTCCTTCAACAAATCCAAACTGTTCATCTGCTATTTCCATTTTTTATCTTTTTCCTTGTTCTTCTCATAATAATTCTCAGAAGTAGCTTCGCTATATGACATGAGAGGCTGATAGTTCGGTGGTTCTCACATTCCTTCGTACCTGGTTTCTTTTGTAGTGTTATAAAGATGGATTTAAGTAGGTCACTGGGCATATAACTACTGTTGCAAATGCCATTCAGTAACTTAGTTATTATTTACATTCCTATCTTCTCTGTTAAAAATAGGTAGACCGCGTGAAACTTTGAAGAGGACATTGTTAAGAGAGGCCAAATTAACAGACAGAAAATCCCTTGATGAGGTTGAAAGACTCGTCGAAGACAGGAAAAACTGACGAATTACTTTGCGAGCCCTATGTGACGTTTAACGGCATGAGAAGGATATAAGACTTAATATATATATATATGTTATTTCGTATGATCTTATGATGCACGTTCTCTTGAATATCATTGGTGATGCCTCAATGCTGGTATTGTTATGAGAAATTCATGTAGCTATGGAGATAATTATATTAGCAACTCCTGTTATTAACATTTTCTTGAATACCATGGGTGATGCCATCAGGCTTGGTCTTCATGTGAACATCCTGAAGAGTTGGATATATGTATTAGTGCATGAGCACATTTGAACTAGTGAACTGAGGCGGAGTATTAGTATGTTGACACATTATTTGAACTTCATGAACTGGAAGGGAACTTAATGCGTTGGCACATTATTTGAACTTTATTGAACTTAGGAGTAATAGTGCGACAGCACTGGGTTTCATGTATTGAAGAAGTGAGATTATTAGTGCGATAGCACATGTGGATTTATGTATGAAGGGGTAGAGTGACAGGCCAGCCGCATGGAAATAAAGTGTATGTGCACGTTTTAGAGTAATGGATTGTGTTTTGGGATGAGGGGTTTGAGAACAATAGCCTCGGTTAGTTTAGTTACATGAGCTAAGGAATAATGCATTGATTGACATTATGCCTGCAATATGTTTTTTATGATATGTGTTGCATGTTCTGTGTGAATGTATGTCCTGTAATCACCACTGATCCATGCTACTGAATAAATAACACGTTTATGTATTTTATATATGACTTGAAAAGGTCTATATTATGTTGTGGAAATATTGTGATGTATGTTTAACCTGATGCATGACTGGCATGTAATATTACTTGGAGCGGAAAATCCTAGGTTGGCAGTCATTGGGTTTGGGAATCTTGGCCATGCAGTACGGAAGTACATGCCAAGAGAGTGCCTTAACAGCTGTAATTAAACAAATTTTAAACATATATATATATATATAGTAAATGTAGATTACACAGACATAGTCTACAGATCCATAGCTGTCACGGTTGATAAGCCATACCTGACCTGCTGGTATCAGGTTTGGTGAGCCATAGCTTACATGTTAGTATCAGGTTTGGTGAGCCATAGCTTACATGTTGGTGTCAGGTTTGGTGAGCCATAGCTTACATGTTGGTGTCAGGGTTGGTGAGCCATAGCTTACATGTTGGTGTCAGGGTTGGTGAGCCATAGCTCACATGTTGGTGTCAGTGTTGGTGAGCCATAGCTTACATGTTGGTGTCAGGGTTGGTGAGCCATAGTTTACATGTTGGTGTCACGGTTGATAAGCCATACCTGACTTGCTGGTATCAGGTTTGGTGAGCCATAGCTTACATGTTGGTGTCAGGTTTGGTGAGCCATAGCTTACATGGTGGTGAGCCATAGCTTACATGTTGGTGTTAGGGTTGGTGAGCCATAGCTTACATGTTGGTGTCAGGGTTGGTGAGCCATAGCTTACATGTTGGTGTCAGGGTTGGTGAGCCATAGCTTACATGTTGGTGAGCCATAGCTTACATGTTGGTGTCAGGGTTGGTGAGCCATAGCTTACATGTTTGTGCCAGGGTTGGTGAGCCATAGCTTACATGTTGGTGTCAGGGTTGGTGAGCCACAGCTTACATGTTGATATCAGGTTTGGTGAGCCATAGCTGACTAAGACCCTGCCACATGTATCAGTGGTACCTACTCTAGTAGGCATAACTTGCCTTGAGGGGTAGAGATCGCCCTAATCTTCATGGTAGTGGAGTCTGATAAAGAAGTAGGCACACTCCCTTCTTTCTAGCTGCACTCAGGAGCTGAAAACATTTCTGCCAGAACCCCTCCTACACCGATACGATATGCGTCTCAATACATCGACTCCAAAGAAAGTCAGCACTCAGTTCCAGGTAGATCACGACATGACCTAGATTTGTGTGCTACAATACTGGTAACTGTAAATAGGTATCAATGTATGTCAATAACTATTATCTAATTTGTATATAAAATGTAACACGTAAAATGTTTGATAACACTAAACAAACTGTAACACGTAAAATGTTTGATAACACTAAACAAACTGTAACACGTAAAATGTTTTATTGACATGAAAAGTAATTATTTTTCGTCCATTTAATTTAGGTTATGATTTATAAAAGTTTTGTATACTTTGTGTGTGTGTGATGGCTAAACTTTTTGTGATTTATTAAAGTTTCTGAACACTGGCACTGGACTTGTTATATCTACGTCAACGTACTGTGATGTCACGTCTGCTAGTGTAAAAAATATGTGTACCCATGTTCTGAACATAATCAACTGCATAATGTTGAGTATATACATCTCTTCTGCACTTTCGTAATTTTCCCTTCAGCAACAAAGTAAGATAACAAAGTAAGAGAACAAAGTAAGGGAAAAAAGTAAGATAACACAGTAAGAAAACAAAGTAATGGAATAAATTATGTGTACAGAGTAAGAGAACAAAGTAAGAGAACAAAGTAAGAGAACAAAGAATCTCAGAACAAATCTGACACAAGACTATGTTTTTTGAAGCTCTTCTACAGTTTATAAACTTGATGGCTCTTTTTATCTGTGCCAGTTCCAGTGAATAAAAGTGATGCCCTGTCTCCAGTTACAAAATGTTTCTTATTTTATTCTGAATAAACACTGGCCCATCTTAGACATTCATCACAGCTGTAAGCTTTACTTTCTTTCCACCATCCTCACTTCGTACTCTTCTGGAGATGTGACTATACCACATTCATATTCTATTTTCGGAATAGAGTTTGGAGCTGGTGGAAGAAACTGGAACTTCTGGAACATGGAGGATAGAAACAGAAACAGTTCCATCTTTGCTATAGCCTCCCCCAGACAGACGCGGCGTCCGGTACTGAAGGGGATAAACTGTTCTGGAATCTTCAGTTTACCGTTGTCATCAATGAATCGTTCAGGTCGGTAACTTAGAGCATCAGATCCCCAGGTGTCCTCATCATGTAGGACAGAGTCCAGGTTTGGAAGGACATAGGTCCCTTTAGGCAGGGTGTAGCCTCTAATCGTCACCTCCTCAGAACAGACGTGAGTTAGTGAAAGAGGTACGATACTGGCCAGACGCTGGGTCTCCATGATGACAGCGTTCAGATATGTTAGCTTAGTCTTATCTTGTGTGTTTGGGCGTCGATCTGTTCCAACTTTGTCTTTTATCTCTCTGTACACTTTTTCTTGTATTTCTGGATGGTGTAGCATGTACAAAATACACCAGTAAATTGTGGTACTTATGGTCTCAGTTCCAGCAGAGAACAAATCGTTCATAATTTTTGTCAAGTTCTCATCATCCATTGTAGTAGGTATGCCAGCTCTGATTTTCCTGTTTCTTTCAATAATGTAAGCATCAATCAGATTACACACGTCGTTTGAGTCTTCCACGTGCCGTTTCTTTTCTTCTATAAATTTCTTGAGCATTTTTACTGGCTCCTTTGCGTTTGCAGACAATTTTTTGGCCTTGAAGAAGTCTCCAGGTATGTATCGAAGCCAATACATGAAATTGATTAAACTGACATTACGGTGGTCTGAAACCAGGGAACCCAAACAATGCAAGAGTTTCTGAAATTCCTGATCATCGTATTCAAATCTATGGCCAATTAGAATAGAACAGATAATGTTGGACGTGCTAACGTTGGTCATAACTCGGATATTTGTTGGTTTTCCTTTCAGACTTGCTAGATATTCCACATAACAACCAACTTCTTCCTGTATTTTCTCCGCCAGAATATTCTTTCCCATTCCGAACGCTCTGAGAATGGACAAGGACACAGTTCTCTGCTCTTTCCAGAGAGTACCGTCAGAGAAAATCACCCCTTTCTGAGGAAGTCCACATTCCTATGAAAGATCGTTCATGTTTTCAATTATTACAACAAAAGTATTCCTTATATGATATTTCATATTATATTTACAACACTGGAACACCTGGACACACAGCACTTTGGAACTCACTGGACACACAGCACTCCAGAACTCACTGGACCTACAGCACTTCAGAACTAACTGGACACACAGCACTCCAGAACTCACTGGACACTCAGCACTTCAGAACTCACTGGACACTCAGCACTACTGAACTAATTGAACATACAGCGGTTCTCAAGTGCCAGGCGGCTTGTGTCATCTGCGTGACATTGTTTAATGGCTGTTACCAGAAAATCAGATTTGCCTCTGTGGTTGGGGCCATTGAAATGATTTGGGACTGGTTTCGAAGCATGCTGGGTGATGTCGTACAGATGTTTTTGCATGCGGTCCCCTAATCTGAGGCCAGTCTCACCGATATATGTTATCCTGCATCTTTTGCACACGAGACATATCACATTGCGGGACTCGCATGTGAATCCCTCATGAAGAGTGAGGATAGTTTTGGGAAAGGTGATTGTTTTCGTTTCCCAAACTACAGGGCAGGTAACGCAGCGGGGGCAGTTACATTTTCTGGTGCCAACATACGTAAGGCTCTGCTTCAAGTGGCTGTGGACGAGGATTCCTTAAGGTTTGGCTCACGTTTGTATGCCAATAGGGGTGGATCAGAGAAAATGTTACGAGTGTCGGAGTCGAGTTGGATTATCGGCAGATGACGATAAAGGATTTTCTTAACCATCTGACCGTGTGGGTGGAAAGGCAGTACTAACTTAACTCTGTCAGATGGAGTAACAGGCTTTTTCCTGAATACTTCTTTGCGGCTCACTAGTTGGATACGGTTGAAGGCTTTACGAAGGACCTTTTCTGGGTAGTGGCGATGACGGAAAAATTCTAATAACTTGTTGGACTGATCTAAAAAGTCCAAATTATCCTGACATATGCGGCGAAGACGGAGGAGTTGGGAATATGGGATGGAGTTCTTTCAGGCCTCAGGATGGGAGGAGGTGTAAAGCAAATAGGTGTGGCTATCAGTGGGCTTGTAAAATACAGATTAGGGGACCGCATGCGAAAAACATCTGTACGACATCACCCAGCATGCTTCGAAACCAGTCCCAAATAATTTCAGTGGCCCCAACCACAGAGGCAAATCTGATTTTCTGGTAACAGCCATTAAACAATGTCACGCAGATGACACAAGCCGCCTGGCACTTGAGAACCTCTGCATTCAAAATTATGGGAAGCTGGAACCACATGGGTTAAACTCGCTGTTTAGTTACACGTAACATCATCTTCTTCAATCATTATAGTACCTCTCCACTAAATCCACCCCTTTTTACTTTTCAAACTTCCTCACAGCATCACTCTGCAACCCCGCTATTTTCTCTGCAACACCTCTTCCTCAATCACCTGTTTCAAATTCTCCCAGCTAGGCCAGTAGTGCGTCACTCTCTCTCCCCTCCCCGGTTCCCCATCCACCACTCCCAGTTACAACCCACCGACCACATGTCACAGGTCTCTATTTAAACAATTTCCACGTCCTACCAGATCCATTCCTGACACACACCGCCAGACAAGCCACACCTTGCAATTTACAGCTAAGTACTTTTTTAAAATTAAATTAAATTTTTTTACAGTATTCATGTAAATCTATACTTTATCTCCTCTCCCTATTTCTTCGTCCTGTATGTTTTTATATGATTAAGGCTCACGCCGAAACGTCACAACTTTGTAATCGGTAAGTAATAAAGCTGCTCCTACTTTTTTCCAATTTTATACATGGACACACAGCACTCCAGAACTACATGGACACACAGCACTCTAGAACTACATGGACACACATCACTCCAGAACTACATGGACACACAGCACTCTAGAACTCACTGATCACATGTATACACAGATACTCAGAGTAAGCAATAGAAAGAGGGGAGGGAATTCTCATTTTAACACAAGATGATATAAAATTAGAGAAATCATTTGCTACAAGAGATGCAACAGATAGAAAACTGCCAAGGCTATACGAGACGAAGCAAAGGACCACCTAACAAAGGATGTAACAGAGAAACTAAATCAGCTCTCCACAACAAACAGGATAGCGCTACAGTGAATCCCCGCATATTGTAGCATTACAGGAAACGAAACAGTTGATAGACTAGCAAGGAGGCCACAAAAAGGAAGTGAAAATGCTAGATAAAAGTAAATATCAAAACACCCGAAGGAGAGAACAACCAGCAGATACTCACAGTACTCCATATTAAGACTAAACACATAATAACAAAAAGATATCACAATTTGCAGCCTACGAATTGGACACTGGAGGATTACGCTCATCTCCACAATATAAAGGCTACACCATTAGACCAGTGCATGTGCCACAACGGCCCCCAGGCTCATGAGTACATACTTCGGTCCTGCACTATTTACAGAGACCTCAGAGCCCAGGTATGACCCCGACAAACATGGAGGAAAAGCTCTGGGGTTCCTACAAAGACCTCCTGCTGACAGCAGGATTCATGGAGGTAACCCAGCTCCTCGTTTCCCAGCTGTAAGCTGAGCACGTGAAACTGAACGCAGACGAAGAAGATATTACATTTTATATAATAGAAACTATTGTTATTTAGCATAGTAGCAGTAGCAGAAGTAGTAGTAGTAGTAGTAGTAGCAGTAGTAGTAGTAATAGTAGTAACGGTAGTAGTAGTAGTAATTTTAGTAGAAGTAGTAGTAGTAGTAGTAGTAGTAGTAGAAGTAGTAGTAGTAGTAATAGTAGTAACGGTAGTAGTAATTTCAGTAGTAGTAGTAGTAGTAGTAATAGTAACGGTAGTAGTAGTATTAATTTTAGTAGTAGTAGTAGTAGTAGTAGTAGTAGTAGTTATAGTAGTAGTAACAGTAGAATTAAAAACAATAGTAAAAGTAGTAGTATTAGTAGCAGTCGTCTTATTTATTTAACATGTATACTGAAAATATAATTAGGAATGTTAGAGAAGATGTAGACAAAGAATATTACGATGCCATAACAATTGGAGGTTATGAAATACCAGAGATTAGAAATGCTGATGACACAGTATTAATGTCCACAACACACAAAAAAATGGAAAAACTAATAATATCAGTCTGTAAGAACAGCGAAGAGCAAAACCTCTATCTTAATGCAAAGAAAACTAAATTGATGACAACTGACAAAACAAATAAGGCAGCTGAAATATGTATCAGTGAGGAAAAATTGGAAGAGGTGGAGAGTTTTGGACATCTTGGATCATTGCTAAATGTCAGAAAGTAAAACAACTAAAGAAGCTGTGGAGAGGAACAGACAGAACTACAAAAATAAGATTTTTAAGGGCATGTATCTTTCCAATCGCAACATAAGCCTGTGAGACCTGGACACTTAACAAAACAGCTGAGAAACACATAAATGCCTTTGAATGTAAATATTACAGAAGAGTTCTTCACATATCATGGACACAAAAAAGAACAAATATATCCATACTACAATAACCTAATATTGAAGAAGGCTGGCTAGTAAAGAAAATTAAAGAGAGAAAACTTAAATATTTTGGACACATTAAACGTCATGATAATCTAGAGAAAACCGTCTTGGAAGAGTACATAATGGGAAAAGGAAAGAGAGGAAGACAAAGCCGAAGATGGCTGCAAGATATCGTGAAGCAGGATCACGGCGCCACTAAAACAGGATTCCCCTTACAAGGAGACTACTGGTTTGATTGATTCTTCTTGTGGAGTACAGTTTCAACTTATATAAGTTTCTTCTTGTTGCTGGTGTTCTAACCATCACCTAATTTTCTGTATTATACACTAAGAAAATACAACAAGACACCCAGGCTTTCCACTCCACAAAATTAGTACGAATACAACAACTTGAACATAACTTGGCAGTCTTCCGACCAAAACAAACTGGTCAACAATGAAAATTTCCACAAAGCCGATTTGTTGTAGTTTATCATCAGACAACACACATTTATTACAGAAATTCACAGCAACAAATGCCCGGCGTGAAATATCTACGCCACATGGGCAAGGAAAACCTTACAATGATTTATTCATACCAAAAACCATACTTACAGGCTTACCAAGGACTGCAGCCACACAGAAAAAACAAACTAAACTAATTCTGACAACAAGACTCGCTCTACCCCATTCTCGTTCGCCCAACACGTCCATCCAGTTCAACTTTCCACACATAGACTGCTTACGACCGGCTTTTTCACACGGACCTTTCTAACGACTTCTTTGCACACGTACTTTCCTAATGACGTAGTCTACGCAACACAATTATTAGCAATACACAAAAACTCTCTGAACAGAATGGCTATTCTGTTACAATCGTTGATGATCTACAAATGGATGCAACAGCATCATGCCATCTTGCATCTTGCTCACAACCGAGAGGCCTACAGGAGTGCTGTTAGGGAGGCAAAGTTTTGCAAGGGACATACAAGTGAATGAATGAGCAGTAGCAGTAGCTTTAATGTCATAGTAGTAGCAGTAGTAGTAATGTCATAGTAGTAGCATTAGTAGTAATATCATAGTAGTAGCATTAGTAGTAATATCATAGTAGTAGCATTAGTAGTAATGTCATACTAGTAGCAGTAGTAGTAATATCATAGTAGTAGCATTAGTAGTAATATCATAGTAGTAGCATTAGTAGTAATATCATAGTAGTAGCAGTAGTAGTAATGTCATACTAGTAGCAGTAGTAGTAATGTCATAGTAGTAGCATTAGTAGTAATATCATAGTAGTAGCATTAGTAGTAATGTCATAGTAGTAGCAGTAGTAGTAATGTCATAGTAGTAGCAGTAGTAGTAACGTCACAGTAGTAGCAGTAGTAGTAATGTCATAGTAGTATCAGTTGTAGTAAGGTCATAGTAGTAGCACTAGTAGTAATATTATTGTAGTAGCAGTAGTAGTAATGTCATAGTAATAGCAGTAGTAGTAATATCATTGTAGTAGCAGTAGTAGTAATGTCATAGAGGTAGCAGTAATAGTAACGCCATAATAGTAGCAGTAGTAGTAATGTCATAGTAATAGCAGTAGTAGTAACGTCATTGTAGTAGCAGTGGAGAAGCAGAAGCAGTGGTGATAGTATTGCTAGAAGTAGTAGATGTTGATAGCAAAAGTGATCGTAATGTTGTAGTTGTGTAGTGAGTGGCACTGCAAATTGCGCCAACAGTATAAGTAGAAGGGACACCTGTAGTAGTTTCATCAAGGTCTGTTGTCTATTTAGAGAAGAAGAAGAAATAAAACAAGAAGAAGAGAAACATTTAGACGTGAATTTGGAATAGAAGAATTTAAACAAGAAACAACCTCGAACCTCGTCAGTAAAATATGGAGCTCTATCTGAAAATACGTCAGCTTTCTTGACCAGAGTTTCCTTGATAAGATCGTAGCTGTTGAGTACAACGGCCAAGGTCCCTCCCATGTACAGGCTGTCAGGAAGGAATATAACAAAAGTCCAGTTATTGTCATTAACGAACAACAAAAGTTTTACTCACATTGCTTTCATTAGTGGCTAATCCTAATAATTTTGTCAGTTCATTCCCTTTGTATTCTTTCCTTGTTTTTAAACTTAGTAAACTATTCGTGGATTTTAATTTTTCTTGGTCTGAAGAAACTGCCTGTTTTTTCTAAAAAATTCTGTTGTTGAGTAATACATTCTTGTCTACTTGTCTAAGCGGGGCCATTCATCGGCCCCAAATATGTGACAAAGATCGGATTCTAGAATGTAAGAACAATTACTGCACCATCAAAAACTGCTCAGATAATCCAAGAAACGGATAGATATCACTTAGACGTCCTGGGCATCAGTGAAATGCTATGGCCAGAAGCAGGGAAAAGATCGGCGGAAAACCTAAGTTAATCATACATTCAGACAGAGACGATGGGAAATATCAAGAAGGAGTAGGTATAATTATGTCAACTGCAGCAGCAAAGAGCCTTACAGAATGGGAACAGGTGAACAGTCGTATATTAAGAGCATGATTCCAAATAAGGCACAGAATAATGGCAATCATACAATGCTATGCACCCACGAACGATGCAGATGATGAAATAAAAGACAAGGAAAATAGGAGGAAGAAAAGACAGCCGTTAACATGGCAGGAATCAGTGTACAGAGAGGTCAAGGAAAATAGGAGGAAGAAAAGACAGCCGTTAACATGGCAATATTCAGTGTACAGAGAGGTCAAGGAAAATAGTAGCAATATAGCGTGTCGTTTCTGTCTCGGTGGATGAAACAGAGTTATTTGTTTGTAAAATGATACTAAGGTCACACGAAATACAGAATGGATGGTTCTGTTCCATTTAGTATTATGCAATAGATCTACTGGCTCTGATATGTGACCTGCATTGTCCGGGTTAGATGTGTGAAGATTGTCTGGGTAAATAGTTGCTCCGTGTTAGATGTGTGAATATTATCTTGGTAAAAAGTTGCTCCGTGTTAGATGTGTGAATATTATCTTGGTAAAAAGTTGTTCCCTGTTAGATGTGTGAAGATTGTCTGGGTAAAAAGTTGTTCCATGTTAGATGTGTGAAGATTGTCTGAATGAAAAGTTGTTCCGTGTTAGATGTGTGAAGATTATCTTGGTAAAAAGTTGTTCCCTGTTAGATGTGTGAAGATTGTCTGGGTAAAAAGTTGTTCCATGTTAGATGTGTGAAGACTGTCTGAATGAAAAGCTGTTCCGTGTTAGATGTGTGAAGATTATCTGGATGAAAAGTTGTTCCCTGTTAGATGTGTGAAGATTATCTGGATGAAAGGTTGTTCCCTGTTAGGTGTGTGATGATTATCTGGATGAAAAGTTGTTCAGTGTTACATGTCTGAAGACTGTCTGGGTAAAAAGTTGCTCCGTGTTAGATGTGTGAAGATTATCTGGATGAAAAGTTGTTCCCTGTTAGATGTGTGAAGATTATCTGGATGAAAGGTTGTTCCCTGTTAGGTGTGTGATGATTATCTGGATGAAAAGTTGTTCAGTGTTACATGTCTGAAGACTGTCTGGGTAAAAAGTTGCTCCGTGTTAGATGTGTGATGATTGTCTGGGTAAAAAGTTGCTCCGTGTTAGGTGTGTGATGATTGTCTGGGTAAAAAGTTGCTCCGTGTTAGGTGTGTGATGATTGTCTGGGTAAAAAGTTGCTCCGTGTTAGGTGTGTGATGATTGTCTGGGTAAAAAGTTGCTCCGTGTTAGGTGTGTGATGATTGTCTGGGTAA